>ML413963.1:2553-108445 GCA_005239525.1 Nicotiana knightiana | reverse complement strand
TTTATGGCGTTTGTTTCACCCTCCCCAAATTTATTTTTGTTGTGGCGGTTTTCGATAACCTTCACAATAGTGGTGAATAAAGTTACAATAAGATACAATCAATAGTATAACGCTTTAACTCTTAATAGTGTCCCGCTCATGAACGAGTCCCGAACGAATCCTAAAAAGTCAACTAAAACACTATGTTCAATAAATAATTCAATAATTAGAATTTATTTACGGTTATCCAATCTAGGAACTTTAGAAATTTTGAATATTGGATAAATTTGTAATGGTTTTACGTAAATTTTTCTATATTTTAATTTGTCGTTATTTCGTATGTTTGTTTGTGTTATAAAACAATAACAGAAGAAGAAGAATATTACAGAGAAAAGAGGGAGGAAATTCTCATTGAATTTTGGGATGATATACAATGGAGTAAGACCCATCTATTTATAGGGGAAAATGACTTAGCCACAAAGTAAAAGTCTCTAAAAGATAGACATTCACTTTGATTACAATTATATTCATAAAACTCCCCCTTGAATGTCTATTCAATAAGTAATGTGCCTCGTTAAAACCTTAAATTAAATAAAGCCCAATGGGAAAAAAATTCTAGAAAAGGAAAAAGAGTACACATGTTTAGAAATGCGCCTTTTGGTTGCCTCGTTAAAAACCTTGCAAGGAAAATCCAGTGGGACAAAACCTTGTAAGGGAAAAAGAGTGCAACGTGCATTAACTCCCCCTGATGAGAGCATCAATTCACATCTTTGAGCCTTCGCATCCCGATCTTGTACACTAGCTTCTTGAAGGTTGACATCAGTAGAGATTTTGTGATCAAATCAGCCATATTATCACTTGAATAAATCTGTTGCACATTGATATCACCATTCTTTTGCAGATCATATGTGAAAAACAACTTTGGTGAAATATGCTTTGTCCTATCTCCCTTTATGAATCCTACCTTCAATTGGGCTATGCATGCTACATTGTCTTCATACAAAATCGTGGGTAGTTTGTCACATTTCAAACCACATTTTTCTCGAATAAGATGTATAATAGACCTCAATCACACAAATTCTCAACTTGGTTCATGAATAGCTATTATCTCAGCACGATTAGATGAAGTATCCATAATTGATTGCTCAGTCGATCGCCAAGATATAGCAGTGCCACCACAGGTAAACATATAGCATGTTTGAGATCGAGCCTTGTGCGGGTCAGATAAATACTCAGCATCGGCATAAGCCACAAGATCGGGACTGCAATCATTGCCATGAAATAAGCCCATATGGGTAGTTCCTTTTAGATACCGTAATATGTGTTTTGATTCCATTCTAATGTCTCCTTGTAGGATTAGAGCTATTTCTTGCTAATACATTAATAGAAAAAGTTATGTCAGGACTTGTAGTGTTGGCAAGATACATTAGTGCACCAATTGCACTAGGATATAGTACTTCAGGACCAAGTAGATCTTCATTCTTTTCTTGAGGTCGGAATGGATCTTTATGCACATCATGTGATCGAACAACCATCGGAGTACTTAATGGATTAATGAAAAATTGTTTCAATACCTTTTCTATGTAGGCAGATTAATGAACAAAAATTCTTTTTGCCAAATGTTCAATTTGCAAACTAAGACATAATTTTGTCTTTCCGATATCTTTTATCTTGAATTCTTTATTTAAATAATTAATTGCCTTTTGGAGTTCTATAGGAGTTCCAATAAGTCTTATTTCATCAACATATACGACAAGTACAACAAATTCCGATGTTGGGGTAGTTGATTTTGGTTTCGGTCCCTAAGTTGGAAGTTTAAGCTAAAAGAGTTGGTCGTAGTTTGACTTTTGTGTAGAAGACTCCGAAATTGAGTTTTGATTGTTCTAATAGCTCTGTATGGTGATTTTGTACCTAGAAGTATGTCGGATATGGATTTGGAGGCCCGTAGGTCGTTCGGCTTGAATTCGCTAAAATTAGAAAGTTGAAGGTTTGGAAGGTTAAGAAGTTTGACCGGGAGTTGAATTTATTGATATCAGGGTCGGATTATAATTCCGAAGGTTGTAATAGGTCTATCATGTCATTTATGACGTGTGTGCAAAATTTGAGGTCAATCGGAGTTGTTTTGGTATGAATCGATATTTGTTTTGGAAGTCGGATGTTCATAGCTTTGATAGGCTTGAATTGGATTGTAATTCGTAGAGAATTTGGTTGATGTGATTTTAGGATTAGATTAGGTCTGCTATGTGTTATGGAACTTGTTGGTATACTCGGACGGGGTTCCGGGGGCCCCGAATATATATCAAATTGAAATTAGGATGATTTTTGGACTTAGTGTTTGTTGAACATTGTAACGACCCGACCAGTCGTTTTGAGTATTTGCACTTTGCTCGCCAGTTCTCGGGCATGGCTAGCTCGATATGATGTATTATGACTTATGCAAATCGTCGGTTTTGGTTTTCAGGATAATCGGAATAGATTTGGAAGAACAATTCTCAGCTTGAAGCTTTAAATATGAAAGGTTTGACCAAGTTTTGACTTTTTAGTATTCGATATCGGATTTAGATTTTATGATTTTGTTAGCTCTGTTAGATGATTTTGGACTTGGGAGCACGTCCGAAATGTGAATTGGAGGTCCGTGGTAAAATTAAGCTTGAATTGGCGAAATTGAAAATTTGGTATTTCTCGGTCGGTAGTGAAAATTTTGATAACGGGGTCGGAATGGAATTACAAAAGTTGTAATAGGTTCTTTGTGTCAATTTTGACTTGTATGCAAAATTTGAGGTTAATCGGACTTGATTTGATAGGTTTCGGCATCAAATATAGGAGTTGGAAGTTCTTAGTTTCATTAAGCTTGAATTGGGGTGCGATTCACGGTTTTAGCATTGTTTAATGTAATTTGAGGCATTAACTAAGTTTGTTTCATATTATGGGACTTGTTAGTATACTTGGTTGGGGTCCCATGAGGCTCGGATAAGTTTTGGAAGAGTTTTTGGAAGATTTTGGCATGTTGAGCATAAGCATGTAATGATCCAAAGGTCCATTTTTAGTTCTAGAGATCGAAATTTGATTTTGGGAATTCCGAGATTTTGATAATGAATAATAGGAGTGATCTGGAAAGTTTGGTCTAATTTCATCAAGTCGCGATTGGGTTTTTGATGTGAAAAATGAGTTAATTGTTTAACAAGCGAAATGGGTATCGCACTGAGCAAATGAGCTCCGAATTGAGTTTTGATTGAAGGGTTATGTTTGTATTATTATTTTTGACTCATAGAAAGAAGAATCATCGAATTTCGAGTTCGTATGGTGGAGTTAGAGCCTTTTTAGTGAAAATAAACATTACTGGTGCAACAGGATCTGGTACGCACCTTTAGCGACTATATTTGGCACTTTTAGCGACGGGATTTGGGATTTTAGCGACCAGATTCGTGTTTTTATTGAGCTGTCTTGTTTTTTTTTAAGCTCATTTCCACATTTTTGGACGAAAACACGCGGCTTGGGGCGATTTTTGAGCGAGAAGTCATGGGAAATCTTGAGGTAAGTCACTTGTGATAATTTTTACTCCGTAATATTGAATTATCATCGAATAATCCGACTAGATTACATGCTTTTAAGGTATAAATTGGGGAAGCTTGGGCATTAGAAATTGGAGACTTTAATTGAGGAATTTAAGAAGCAATTGTGGTCCGAATTTGATGTTCTTGGTATGTATAGACTCGTGGGAGAATAAGGATTCTGGTTTTGTGATTTTTATCGAAGTTCGAGACGTGGGCCCGGGGGTCGGGTTCGGCCAATTTCAGGATTTGTGCCTAATATTGATAATTTTCGAATGGGTTTCGTCTCCCTAGCATATATTGATGTTATTAATCTGATTTTGGTTAGATTCGGAGTATTCGGGAGCCGATTCGAGGGGCAAGAGAATCGCGGAGTAGTTTTTGAGTCGGTTTGAGGTAAGTAATGACTGTAAATCTTGTCCTGAGGGTATGAAACCCCGGACTTCACACTGTATCACTATTTTGGAGTGGCGCACATACTAGATGAAAAGTGTGTGGCGTACAGCGATGAGGAATGTGACTTTGTCTGTCCCGTAGCAACTATTAAATTGCGTATTTGATTATAAACAATATGATATTTCATGTTTAAAGATTATTACTATGTTTTGGGCGGAATGCCGTATTTGGGCCTCGTGCCATGTGTTTAGACCCCTTGGGGGATTATTACTATGTTTTGGGCGGAATGCCATATTTGGGCCTCGTGCCATGTGTTTAGACCCCTTGGGGGATTTTTACTGCTATCCCTCACTGTGTTGACTTATTATTTACTCATCCATATTATGCTTAACTGATTTAAAACTCAGTCTCACTTACGTTACTTTGATGCATAAAATGATACTTTTGGGCCGAGCACCCCGTCTTACTGATAACCCAGTGACTTTTGAGAGGTTCTTGACCGAGCGAGGCCGAGAGCCTATATTGTGAGGAGTAAATATGTATTGGGCTGCACGCCGTAACAATATACATATATATATATATATATATATATATATATATATGGATCGGGCTGCGCGCCGCAACGAGATATGTTGGATGGGGCTGCACGCCGCAACGAGATATATGGATCGGGCTGCACGCCGTGGCGATATTGGGTTGGGATGCACGCCGCAACGATATAAAGCTTGGGTTGTAGGAGCCCCTCTGGAGTCTGTACACCCCCAGTAAGCGCAGGTACCTACTGAGTGCGAGTGCCAAGTTCTGAGTGCTGAGTGACGAGTGATTGGGAGGCATGAGTGGCTGTGAGGTTGCCCGAGCGACTGATTACGAGTGATTGTGAGGCATGCTGAGGGACTGATTCTGAGTGATGTTATGCCCGAGGGGCGGTTTATTATTCGTGTTTTTGCTCGAGTGGCTACTTATGATTCATATCATTTTACACTAAACTTCTTGGGCATTTTATTGAAACTGTTGGAAATTACATTTTTTTTCAAAGGGTTTTCACTGAGATCGGCTTTTTAAGTGTGATGATTTAATGTATATGCTGTTGGAAAGAAAGACTGAGCTTATTGTAAATTGATGATTTGACTTTATGTGTTTCTTACTGCTCAGACCTGATTTATGTTCATTACTACAGAGTTGGCGTACTCACATTACTCCATGCACCTTGTGTGCAGATCCATGTGCTAGGGCAGAGTGAGCTTTCTATCTGTTCCAGAGACTTCTCAGAGATTTTGCGAGGTAGTTGCACGCATCCGCATCCCTGCTCTCTCCTGCTTAATATTATAGAGTTTATTTTCCAGACTTGTATATTTTCTGTAGATGCTCATGACTAGTGACTCCCGGGTCTCGGGGTTGTATTTTAAACATATGGTGTAGCTTTGTCTATTTAAAGGGTAATTTAAATGAAACCTTTACGGGTTATCGGTTTAGAAATGACATAAATGAAAGATTCTTTGCGTTGAATGTTAATTTTGCTGGCCTAGTTCCACGATAGGCGCCATCACGACTAGTTTAGATTTGGGGTCGTGACAAGTTGGTATCAGAGCCTAGGTTACATAGGACTCACCGGTCATGAGCAGGTTTAGTAGATTCTTGCGGATTGATACGGAGACGTTTGTACTTATCTTCGAGAGGCTGCAGAACCCTTAGGAAAAATCTCACATTCTTGAATTCTTGTCGTGCGAATCCATTTATTCAACCAAAAGTGTAACTCTTTGAATTGCTTTCATGTATTCGAATGGGCACGTGAGCTCGGCATCAGCTGTCCATCGACGACTTATGATTCTCATGGGTGAGATGTGATTTTTAGCATATTGATAATTGGCCAGTCTTGAAGACTTGAGGCCGGATTTTATCTGTGGCTTGAGTGCTACGATTTTGTTTGTGCGAGCACGTGCATTTGCAGACTTATATGTCCATTTGTATTCTTATTGATGGGATTTGGTGACTAGATGACTATGTGGTGAGTCTGATTTGATGGTTAGATGTGTTCAAGGTGTTTTATTGTGACAAAAAATAATTGGCGGGAGATGTAGCATGGACCATTGAGTATTTGACTTCTGTCTTAAGTTAAAATATGTCATCGAGTTGCGAGTGTATTGAAGGACCTCTCGTGTAGCTTAGTTGCGGAGTGAAGTGGATTTTCATGTTGTGTTCTGAGCTTCTGCTGATGTCTTTTGGGCTAAACAATGCCCCAGCAATGCTCATGTATTTGATTAACGGTGTATTTCCGCCGTGTTAGCACTCTGTTGTTATTGTATTCATTAATGGCATCCTGGCGTACTCACGTAGCCAGGGGTAGCATACTCAACATTTGAGGGTGTTATTATAAGGACTGAGGGAGGAGAAGCTCTATACAAAGTTCTCCAAGTGTGAATTTTGGCCCAGTTCAGTAGCATTCTTGGGACACGTGTGTCCAGTGAGGGTATACATATGGTCATACGAGTGTGAGTAGAACTTCCAGAAGCTCAAGATTTCCTTGACCACAACTCTGGTGTTAGTTCTACCAGCAGCTTGAGGCTCTTATACCGCGTATCTTGATGCCTCGAGGATAGGCATTGCCTGTGTTTTAATGTGGGAGGGTATAGTGATTGCGTGATAGCTAGGATTATTGGAAGGGTATAGAGATGATATTAATTTGAGGCTAAACAGGCGGGGTGACCTCCCGTGGGGTGTCCTGAGGTTGTGTGACCCTTAGGTGGTTTTGTAGTAAGTACTCTTTTATTAGTAATTGATATATGTTGCAATTTGAGTTAGGCCGCTTTTGGATGTTGGAATTGGTTATTACAATGGTGAATGCGAGATTTGCATACGATTTGGGATATCAGATTGGGTTGTGTCATATGAGCGTATGAAGGATTTAATTGAATCTCACTGCAGTATGGTGGTAGTGATAGCGTATGGCATTGTGATTTATTATTTGTCTTGATCGTTGGCTTTGAGCCAAGTGGTGGAGTATGTTAACGTTAAGTTGATTGCACGATTATGTATTGTATTGGTCTCGGTTCGAGGTATGTCGAGGAATCAGTTATGACCTGCAGAGTTTGGAGTTTGGGAAGGGCTTGAGTAATGAAAATTTTGAATACAGGTTGTAATATACTCTATGGGTAATTAGGTTTTATTGAATGTGTGGGTTGTATTAGTAAAGGGTGTAGCGTGTGCGGAGTAGGGATATGCTTGGTTGCTTCGAAGTGTGGATTACTTCCTAGTATGTAGGGGTGCAGATGGGGCCAGGTCGTACGGTCTGTTTGATCAGCTTAATTGATAATTGCGTAGAATGGGTGACTCTCGAGAATGGTTCTGATGGTTCAAGGTTGTATGTAACGATTGGAAATATTTGAGATGTGTAACTGGCTAGAAACTGAGATTTACGTTGGAGGGTGTAAAACATTGTCATAGATTCTTCATATCAGTATCAGGAAGGTGAAGGTAATGGCTTTAGATTTGCAGGAAGTCTCTTCAGGGTAAGTATTTTGAATATGGTGCTTTTGGGGACATTTGAGAGAGTATTCAACAACTTATGAGCCTTAGACGATATGGTTTTATGTTGGGGTCTCATATGGTGAGTCTGGGTTGAGGATTGAGGTATTATGGCAAGAAGAAGTACTAATTCGAAGATAATTCAGAAGAAACTTGGATAAATAGGACAACTTGGTAGTAGATCGGATCAGCATGGTAAGGGATATGATTAGTTCTTTGTACAAATGGAATTAGGATAGTTCTGGATGGTTTCTACTACAGTTAGAGATGTGTATTTTCTACCGGTGTGAGGAGCATGTGATGTATAGTGATTTTGCTTCTGGGTGATATCATCTACCTAGTCATCTGAAACTGCCAATGCTGCTTGAAACCAAGATCTCACATATGCAAATCTCAACTCTACCCAACATACCGCATACGCCACGTCATCCTATGATAAATATGAGAACTTCATGATCCTTTCCAAGCCACAAATAACCACGCACCCAACTAGTCAAAAACTTTACATTTTGACGAGGGTATACATTTCAGAAAGGTGAATGTGTTGAGTTATGGGTGCTTCACTGGTATTGCGACTGTCTCTTGTTGGATCGACTGCTGATATTCAAGTTGCTTGGTGACACAGAGGAATTATGGGGGTATCCCTCGTGGAATGATTGAGTATTAGAGACATGTTATATATTAGAGTGGTGGAGTTGGGATCAAATATTTTAATTGCTGCGTTTCATGGACTTCTGACCCGGGACCAGACCGGGCCCGCGGCCCATGTGGGCTTGTGGGCTAAACGGGCCGGCCCGTGGTGGGTCCGGTCCTGGCGGGCCTCAAAGCCCATATGAGGTGGGCCTTTAGTTTGGAACCGTGAGCCCAGGACCGGAAGGTGGGCCTGGGCCGGTTCTACCGGTCCATGCAGGCCTAACGGCTCTTTTTTTTAAAAAAAAAAATTAAAAAATAGCCAATAGTCAGAATTTTAAAATTTAGTCGTTGGCCTCTTAATTTAGCCGTTTGGCATTTTTAAAAATAGCCATTTGACCCCCAAACTTTTTATAATTATACTTTTTCCCTATTCTCAACTATAAATACCCCATCATTCTTTCATTTTTACTCACAAAGTCATCAATCTCTCTCTAATTTTCTTCTATAATTGCTTATTTGTGAAAATTTGTGAAGTTGGTGAATTGAAGTATTCAAGTCTTCAACATTATACAATTTTCAAGAAGTTGTTCATCAATTCGGTAAACTCGTTCCAACTCCTAAGTTTTAATATTAGAGTTTTGTTTATTTAATTTGTTTTTCCTTATAATTAATATGGACTTGACTTTGAAAAAATTCTTTGGTGGTAAGGGAAAGGGAAAATCTAAAATCGGTGAATCTAGTGGCCAAGCTACTACTCCTCCCCCGGCTCCCCGGCCCAGACCTGTTACCCTTCCTCCTTCACCTGTTATTCTTGATAGTGATAACCCTTATTTTCAATTTACCGATAGTCAAGATGATATTACACAAGGTTCACAACTAAATGATGAATATATGAATGCTCTTTATGGTAATCCAACTATCGATGAAAATGACGAGCAAAATGATGATATAGATGAAACGCAATTGGATTTAGATGATACACCTACTTGTCCTATTGCTAAACAAACTGATAATAATCCAAATGATGTCCCGACTGACCATCCTTTAGTAACCTCTACTTTTAATAGAANCACAATTAAATGATGAATATATGAATGCTCTTTATGGTAATCCAACTATCGATGAAAATGATGAGGAAAATGATGATTTAGATGAAAATCAACCCGATTTAGATGATACACCTACTAGTCCTCTTGTTAACCAAACTGATAATAATCCAAATGATGCCCCGGTTGACCCTCCTGTAGTAACCCCTACTTTTAATAGACAACGTGCTAAACGGGCCGAAACATCTCTTGTTTGGCATTTTTTTACTCAACTAAGAGATCAAAATAAGGCTAAGTGTAAAACTTGTGGGCTCTTGATGTCTCATAAATTTACTGGAGAACGTGGCGGTACGGGTAGTTTGACTAGACACATACAGAAACACCCTAATGATAAAGCTAGATTTCTTCAAATGAAAGCTAGACAAGAGGGGACAAGTGTAGGTACTCAGGTTAACCCTAGTACCGGGTCGAACCTAGTTCAACCGGGAATTAACACTGTTACCGGTGGCATTTTATATTACGATCCAAATAAAGATCGTGAAGAATTGGAAAAAATGGTTATTGTTATGTGCTTACCATATAGTTTTCCCTCTAACCCTCACTCTGTCCATTATATTAGAAGAATTTTTAATCCTACTTATAAAGGATGGCCTCGCACAACCGTAAAGTCTGATATTTATAAATATAAACATGAATATGAACAATATTTGCGCTATTTATTTACTCATATTGGTAATCGCATTTCTATTACAACTGATATTGGTAAGAGTGGTAATGACTGTGATTATTTAACTGTTACCACTCATTGGGTTGATGAGGAATGGATAATGCAAAAGCGCATTATTGCTTATAGAATAATTACTTCAAGTCACACAGGTAAGTTTATTGCTAAGACAGTTGCATATATTTGTAGATACTTTTGCATTAGAGATAAAATAATGGCAGTTTCAATGGATAATGCTTCTAGTAACACTAATGTTATAGGCTTTCTTACAACTATACTAAGTCCTGCACTTAGTAATATTTTCCATANTTTAAATGCTGAAATTTTAAAGGTTAAATTCGCTCTTCATTGGCTTTTTTATTCAAAGAGTAGAAGTAGAGTTAGAGAATATTATAAAAAATGTGATGAATTTGGCCTTAGAGAAAGAAAGGCTCCTAAACCTTTTCCGACTAGATAGAATTACTTGTATGAAAGTTTAGTTGTTGCATATGAATATAGAAACCCAATAAGCGCAATGTATAATGCTCGTGGTGGTGATGATGATGATGACGATGACCGCCTTACAAATCAATATTGGGCTAATGTTAAAATTCTTCTAGATTTTTTAGAACATTTTCATGTTGCTACAAATGAATTATCTGGGCAATATTATGCTACTATTTCTAACTATTTAGTTTATATTTCAGCACTTGCAGAATTATTTACTCAATTTTCAGAGGATGGGGTAATTTCCCAACGTGCTATTCAGGATATGAAAGATAAGTTTAAAAAATATTTTTTCCATATCCCCCCTCTTTATGGTGTTGCAGCCATGTTAAATCCTACCATGAAATTAGGAGGTCCTCACTATTGGTATACTCAAATTTATAATTCTTTACCACTTTCACCTGCGGAATTTGCTACACTTAAAGATGAAAAAGACTCAATTAAATTAAATGCTTAAACAATTTATAATGCTTATCAACTTACATTAGATCATGCTATACCAAATGTTCCAACTCCTACCTCGTCTAGCTCGCAGTCATCTAAAAGATTTGAGGGACTAAAAGCAGTTAGTTCTTGGACAGGGTTCAGGGGTTCTCAAGATGATAATATTGGTGATAGTTCACAAATAAATGAGCTTCAAGTTTATTTGTTGCAGGGACTTGAATCAGAGAATCCCGACGGCACCTTCAATGTTTTGGAATGGTGGAAGAACAAAGAAAAACACTATCCGGTTCTTTCAAGGATGGCTCGAGATATTTTAAGTATTCAAGCTTCAACAGTGGCATCAGAGAGCCCTTTCAGTCAAGCGAAACTTCAAATCGGTGATCATAGAGCTTCTATGAGGGAGAGCTTGGAAAAATCAGTACTCTTCAGAGATTTGATCCGTTCGAAAAGAAGAATTTTGGATTTGCTGAATCACAATCGGAGATAGACGAAGCTTATGAAGAAATGATAGCGGAACTTGCGGAGGATGCTTCATCGCCCGGAAGCTGTGATGAACAAGCTTCTTTTCCGCCACCACCAACGGAAATTCCTCCGAACCTTGAAGGATTTATGAAATTTGTAAGAGATAATATGTAGATTAATATGTAACTTGTACTTTTGGCACATCTTGATTAGTTTTTTTTCTTTTAATGGTGGTATTAGTACCTTGTTGTGCTCATTCCATTGGGGAGAGGAAGACTAAGAAAGATATTGTCATTTTTTTAAATGTCGTGTTAATAAAAATTATAAGGCATTTCCTTAAATATTTGTTTACATTTTTTTTTTTTGTGTTTAAACTTGAATTACAAGACATAAGTCATATTTATATAATATAAGTTACAATAAATTTCCTTAGATAATATAATATAATTACATAATTTTTTTTTAAATAGGCAACGGCTATAATTTTAAAAACTAGTCGTTTGGCTTTTTTAAACAATAGCCATTTGGCTCCCAAACTTTGTTTTAACCCCAAACTTTTTATAATTACACTTTTTCCCTATTCTCAACTATAAATACCCCCTCATTCTTTCATTTTTACTCACAAAATCATCAATCTCTCTCTACTCAAATTCTCAATTCAAGTTAAATCATGCCCGGTGATTCTAGAGTTACCCCATTTGTTCGGGAACACAATAATGTGGTAAAAGAAAATGAAGAAACTTACACGGTAATGTGCATTGTGGTCGAGTCTACACTCGGCGTGCAAAGTTGGAGGGCACGGGCCCTTTAAGGAGGCATACAATAAAGTATTGTCAAGCGCGTCCTCAAGACATTCGTATTTAAGATTTTAAGTTTATTTCAAACAATTTGTGTTATTTTAAAATTATTAGATGTATTATGCTTAATGTTGTAGTTGTTTAAATTAATTTGAAGTAGTATTAATTTATTATGCAATGTTAATGCAAGATTGAATATCTGTTTACTATTTTTTGTGTTTAAATTTGAATTACAAGATTTAAGTCACAAGATTTATAAGAAATTGCCTTAGATAAAAAAATTAAACAAAAAATAGCCCGGATCATTTAGGCTCGTTTAGGCCCGGCCCACTTAGTCTGGGCCTATGTGGGCTTAGGCCCACAGTGGGCCGGTTACACCCATTAGGATCGTTTGGCCCGGGCCCGCATGACCCTACCCTGCGAGAGCCCGGACCTATTTGGCCTGGGCCCTGCCCATATTACACCCTTATTTTGGCCCAAACCTTTGGCACCTATTTCTATACATTGTGATAGTCAAGCGGCAATAGGCAGGGCAAGGAGCGTCATGAATAACGGAAAATATCGTCATATACAACAGAGACATAATACAGTTAGACAACTACTCTCTAGTGTTATTATCAGAATTGACTATGTAAAGTCAAGAGATAACGTGTCGGATCCACTTACAAAATGCCTATCTAGAGAGGAAGTTGAAAGATCATCAAAGGGAATGGGGTTAAGGCCTAGGACAAGTCATCACGGCGGTAACTCTACCTAGTAGACTAGAGATCCCAAGATCTAGGTTCAAAGAGATGACACAAAGTTATGAATGACGGTTCAACATTGTCAAATAACTCAACCCATTCTCGTGATGAAGACAATGTTCAAAAACAAGGTAAAGCACTAAGGTCTTTTGATGAGTCAATAAAGCTTAAAGCTTTTTAATAATTTGCTAAGTCTGGAAGGATATGACCAGATAGTGTGTCTTTAGGATTATACATTTAGGAATCACCTATGTGAGTGTGAAGTGTAAGCCGCTTCAAGGGGAATTAAAGTAAAGGCCCATTCTCTAAGCTCTCATGAAACCAGGCGGTGTTCATGGCTGAAACGAACACAACTGTGAGAACCATAGATGGTTAAGGATTGATTATGTCACTTATGTTGTCTACGTATATAACAAAGCTCGACGGTTCAAAGATATCAACAATTACCGATTGACCGAGTATATCCGATATAAGTTCACTACGAACAGTTCAAAGGGAAACCTATTTATCCAGATGCAATTAATTCTTGCATGTAAAACATACACACGTCTGTGCATTCCTTTATTTTATAGCCATTCCCCATTCATGTGGGGGATTTTTGGTCTTTAAGCTTAATGTAGCTTAATTTTAAGCTTGATATAGCTTAAAGAGAGTGAATGAAACAAGGTGAGAAAGAAATGGAGGGAAGTGAAATTTTGAATTAGTGCACTTTGTCCCTCATCGGAAGAAGGAAAGAAAATCTATGTGTATATATAGAGAAGCTCTTCCTCTAGCTCTTAAGGAGTTGAGAAGAAGGCAAGCCTCTCGCCGCCATCGTCGTCGCTCGCTCGGCTCGGCTTCCACTACAAAAAAAACAGCATTTAGCAACGTCCACATTCCGTCGCTAAATCAATGTTTTCCGACGCTACAGGTATTCAACGACGGATCCAATTTGGTCCCTAAAATGCTCGTAGCTAAGCATATAGCAACGAAAAATACCAAATTGTCGCAGAATTAGCGACGGATTAGCAACGGAATATATATGTAGCAACATTTAGCGAGGGAAATAATCGTCGCTATATTGCTTGTTTCTGTCGTTGTTTAGACGCCTTTCATCGCTGCAATACGTAACAAAATCCGTCGTTTGTTCTTCTAGCGACGAAATTGTCTGTCGCTAGTCGTATTATAGCTAATTCTCCCTGCTTTTTGCAACAAAAACCTTTTGTCGCCAATTCGTCGCAAGATTTAATTTTACGCGATAATTTTAGCTACGAAATGTTTCCGTCGCTAATTAATTTTTAATATATTGCTGAATTTTTTTTAAAAAAATTATTTATTATTTTAAATGTACTTTGTTCAAACATATTACATAAAATCTATTAAATACACTTAATAAAAAGTCACTAATATTAATATAAATTAACAATATATTCAAAAAGGTCCAAAATATATAGCATAATGCATAAAATAGTATCATTAAGTACAAAAAATCCACAAGGACCAACAATAAAGTCCAAACAAAGTAGGCTAACCATGCGAGGCTGGAGAGTTACGATCATCATCAGAACCCAATACATGAACCTCATCAATGTTAGCAGCAGTAGAAGATGTAGGAACTGTAGGTGCCATATCTAATGGGTGGCTGGTAAGACCAGTATTTGGCTGGATGCTGCGAGGGTAAGGAAACTAATTCGCGTACCCGCTTAACGATTGCAGGAACTATATGATCTGTCAGTGCAGGAATCAATCGCAACACCAAAATCATCCAGATTCCCTGTCATTGTTGATTGAGCATTTGGAGGTGTTGCTGACGATGTAGCATCAGATCCCAAAGAGCCATGAAGATTTGGCCCGTAGTATCATTTTGCTTGAGATCCAAGACCATTTGCTCTTCTTTTCTTTTCTTTTCTCCTCCTGCGGCTTGATAATATGCTTTACACTAATCAATATCAGATTGAGTTTGTGTTTGTTGTTATAATATCTCCTGATAGTTTTCTTGTAGAAGAGTTAAGAGGAACATTCAATTTACAAAATTAAAAAAATATATGAAAGTAAAGTCGATAAAATAATTAAAAAGTTATCTTACATGTACGATTCGGGATTTCTCAACAACAAAAGATTTTACATCATTACCATATGTATGGACGTGCAAATGCAACTCACTTGGTGTTGGATCTCGGCATACAAAAATTATTCAAGATAGTGACAGAAACAAGCAATATTGTCACATAAGGACCAAAGGATACAAAATCAAGAATGCAATCACCTTGTCCTAGAGTGACAAGAGAAGGTTGTTTCAATTGTTGTTGCCAGAATTCCAATGGAAACCAAAACCACAACTCAATACTAAACTGGGCAACTCCCAGAGAATGCATATAAGCAAATTTCTTATATTGAAGTATACAAATACATGATTCCAAATAGAAAATTTGATCATTCTGTACTGCTTGCTATAAAAATGTACACATGATGATTTCTTAAAAGAGAATCCTAATCCTACGAAAACTTACTTTATCTGCCACGCGTCTTCCAGTATTCAACAAAGACGATCTTATATTTCTACCAAGATATAAAAAGAATTATATACATATGTAACCTGTGGGAGAAATTCACAAACTTCTGGAGCAAATTCCTGTTCAAAAAACCGTCTTTAGTCTTATCTTCCTGAGAGTACTCTGATCAGATGGTATCTGTGATTACTCTTTCTGTCTTATAGACTTCAATTAGTACTTGCAATGGAACGAGCAGTGACGCCCATAGTTGTCAATCTTATTGAATTAGTACACAAAGTAGGGGACTAAAGTTGAAATAACCACGAATACTTTGATTAACCAGTATAATGGGGAGGAAACAAGAGCTTCCGCAAAGACACATAAGTACATTACAAGACTAGGCCTTCAGTTACTTTGTCTTTGATTGCTGACACTGTATTCAAAGTTCTTTCCAAAGAATATGCCTGATTTTCATACTCAAATACATATGGAGGATCATTGCAAGAAGAAGGACTACTCTACTGCCTACAGCTGGAGGAAATTAAGAATAGACAAAATCATAGATTTAAAAATGACTACTCTACTGCCTACAACTGTTAGTCACATAAGGATAGACAGAGCAGAAATGGGATGCACAACTGTTAGTCATATAAGGATACACATCTGCTGGCAAGTGAGGTTTGCAGCAGTTTTTTGGTGCTGGAGAGTGGTCTTGGATCTCACAAACATGCACAATTACACATTGACGGACCAATATGGTAAACAAATGCGCGACAATGCAGATTCTCACCATGCACATTGACGGACCAATATGTATCAGAAGAATCTCACAAGCCCACATCCAAGAACACTAACATGAGAATCATTTGCTGATTCTCACTATGATCTTGTATCAGAAGAATCCCCATGATTTTGAGGCATTTTCAGGATCCGAGTTTAACTTAACTACTAACTCTCAAGGACATGAAGCCTAAAAGAGAATGCAAGAAGGAAAACATGCAGCTGGAGCATGAATAATTTCAAGGACAGTTTAGTTATCAGGAAATATACAAATTTTAGCTAGCTGAATAAGCGCGTCAAAGTAATTTCTTATGAAGTAAATATCTCGCGAAAATAGAAGATTCTCAGCTTTTTATCAGTTATAACTTTCTAAGTTTAGTTATCTTGAACCTCTGGTGAAGGTATATGTTATCTACTGATATGTTATCTAAGCACCCCCACAAACAAAATTTACACAAAGCTCAAAACCTTTTTATTTAATTACTGCTCCAAAAAAATAGAAAAAGCAATTTTGTAAACAATTACAGCTCCGTTTCCAACAATAAATAAACTCAAAATTTACACAAATAATAGGGTTACCTCAACTTGTTTTCTGATAGTTCTTGAATGAATCTGAAGCTTCACTATAACAAAATTGCTTCTTCCAAATTGAGAATTCTTGTGAAAATAAGATGAATCATTTGTCCTGTTTGACAAAGATTGAGAAAAAAAACTCTTTTTAAAGGAATTAATATGTGGTTTTTTAACATTATAACAAGTATAAAGCTGATAACTACCAAGAAAATTACATGCAAACATGGCTATTCTGCAGAATTTTTCCGAGGGGGAAAAACAATAACAAAGAGTAGAGAAAATCTGGAATAAATCACAAAGAAGCTTGCCTTATTAAGGACATACAATCCCTAAAATCAACGCACGACTTCGAATTTCAGTTTCATGTCTGTGAGAAACGACAAACGCGTTAGAAACTAATTGAAACATCTAATAGAGCAAAAGAGAAAGAAATTAGAGCCCAAAACTTTGTCTCGGCTCTGAAAAGAAGAATTGATCTCCATTGAAGAAGTTTTCGAGTTCGAAATAGAAAACTCAGATCTAAAACACGAAACTTTGGGGAAAATTACTATTCAAAATTTAATTGTAGTGTTAGTTTTTGAGTTTAAAACCGAAACTCAAACACAGAATCGATAATTTCTTGAAGAAAAATTTGACCGCCATTGTCAGACGATGTTTGGGTTGAAACAATCCAGATATGAAATTATTGGTTAGACTCAATTGGGTATTTGTAAGATTCAAGAAAAATGATGTTTGTTGAAGAAAAAACATGTCAAGTTTTAGTATTTGAAGAAAAACACTCACCATTTGTTGAAGAAGAGGTACACTGGGCATCTAATAGAGGAAGGGGGTGTTTTTGGTGTCCTAATAGTTGGAGTCTTTTAACTAGGGTACTTTAATTTTGGACAGATATTTTGCAACGGCTATAGCGACGGATCAGAATTCCGTCGCTAATAATAATTAATAAAATTTTATTTTAAAAAATTAGCAACGAAATATTTTGTCGCAGCTCGCTTTCGAATGTATTGATAAGTATAATGAATTCAACGACAGATTTTTTGTCGTCAACTTCGTCGCTAAGTTTTAATAAATTTTGTCCCCCAAATTTCGTCGCTAATTTTGTAGGTAAAATAAAGGCGCCAATATTTAGCACCAATTTTAGCGACGAATATTAGTTTTGGTCGCTAATCCGCCGCTATGTTTGATACGTATTATTTTGTAGGTTATTTGGCGACAAACTATAAAATTTGTCGCTAAACCGTCGCTATTTAACTACAGAATAGCTCTTGTCGCTAAATTCCGTCGCTAAACGTTGTTTTTTTGTAGTGTTCGGCTTCGGCTTCGGATTTGGTCAACGATTGATTGATTAATATTTTTGGACAAAATTCCTTTCAAATGATTTAATTAATTAATGAAAAATTCAAATCCGGAATGGCCCGCGACCCGGTCCGACCTGTTTTTCTTTCCCGAATTATTTTAAATCCGTTTTTAAATTTCCCGCACTATTCACACCTGTTCAAAATAGCTATGGATGCTTTGAAAGGATTCACACTTGTTCCAACAGCTTGGCTGTTCTGAAAGGTTGCAAAACCTTTTCAGAAACAGTACGAAATTGGCTATAAATATACCTTGAATCCCAGAATTTTTACTTACTAAATTGTCTTATCTTTTCTTCTGCACAAAATATTCCAGTGTGTTTTACTGTCATCGAGTGATTCGCCGATCACCAAAGTTTTAGGTACCGATACACTGGTGAGTTAAATCATTCTATCCTGGGAGGATATATTTCAAAACCTCGGGTACTTGAGGGGAATAATTTCCTTAAGGACACACTGTGTATTCAGTGGGCTTGATTTATTCCTATATTGTTTTCAGAATTCATTTTGACGTTCTTGTTCTGCTAACTTTCTGTTTCTATATTCTCAGAAAATTTACTGCTTTTATTTATTTTACAGCAATAAAGTTAATAACAATAACCCAATAGGAACTAAGTACTACATTTTGATGAAAATTTGAAGAAAGAAATACTATTAGTATATGTTTGCATTCAACTTTGTAGCATAGGATGAAGAAGTCTACTTCATCTCGGTCTTGATAGCATTGACCAACTGATCAAAGGCCTCGCCCCACGCATTCTTCATATCAACGCTCCACATTTCTGGAACAGCTTCTTTGATTGTCTCCAACAACGCAAATTTTGTTACCTGTCAACTCAAACATTCTTCCGTCATTTACACACTCGAAAGTTGGCTCTTTTAGCTATATATTAATTTTCCACGGCAGAAAAAGAAAACTTAAATCATCAATGAGAGAAGAGTAAGAAATAAAGACACGAGATTTGTATGAGTAGTCAAGCAAGGGACTCACAGCTACTACGGCTATAAGCACTTCATTCATTTGTAAGACCCTTTAATTTTTTTTAGTTTCCCATCCGATGTACGCTAATAACATTGGGGCCCGATAAATCAGATCGTGAGCCGTTTTAGTGATATATGAGCCAGATAGCTAACAACAACAACAACCCAATACTCTAGGGTAGAGAGGTTGTTTCCAATAGACCTTCAGAATCCTTCCCTCAAAGAACTCCCTACCTTGCACTTGGGATGACTCGAACTCACAACCTCTTGGTTGTAAGTGAATGATGCTTACCATCATAACAACCCACCTTGTCATCTAACTGAGGCAGTCACCAATTTTTTAAAATCCTTAATGTCAATATTAGTCACATTAGACCGTAGTTGATTTTTCAATGCAATTTTCGTGTTGTTGTCTCTTTATAATTTTGAAATATTTAATTTAAGTTTTTTATTTGAAAAGAAGTTTTGATAGATTTCATTTCGGATACTAATTAATTAAAAAGGCAGTTATGTATTACTCAATTAAATATGATATTTATAGTAGGAAAAAGATCCATTGTTACTTAAAAACGAAAATCGTTATGGTACGTAAGTATAGTCTAATGCAGCGGAGATTATACCTCAAAATGCTCATCAACGACGCCGTATTTGAAGTGCGCAGCACCTAATTTTTTGAGAGTCGAATCCCTCACCACTACTTTTCCTGCTTTTCTAAGTTGAACTGCGGCTTCACAAGTCTTGAGTAAAACAAATAAATGAAAAAAAAGATTGTCATCAGGGTATAATAATAATAATAATAATACAATAATCATGTGGTATTTAGCTTAGCTGATTTGACGAAAAAAGAAAAGAACGTAACGTTGTAACGATATTGTTACCATAACAAAGACAGACTTAGCATGAGGCTTGAGTTTGGCATTTTGCTCCAAAGGCACATTTGAATCTTTGAGGAATGAGAACAGTTTCTTAGCCGATGGTGCGATCTCAAATATCCTAAAAAGTATCAAATAATTAAGCCATCATATATTCAAAGGATAGTATGAAGGTCATAAAAATAAAATTTATAGGTAGAAGAATGCATTATATATACTTCCTCCGTTTCATGTATGTGAACTTGTTTGACTGAGCACGGAATTTAAGAAAAAATGAAGATTTTGAAATTTATGGTCCTAAGCAAGTTAAAAAGGGGACAGAGTATTTGTATGATTATAAAAACTTTTCATTATGAAAGAATTTTAAGTTTAAACTAGATTATTTCCAAATTAAGAAAGGAATCATTCTTTTTGGAACGGACCAAAAAGAAAATAAATTTAAATAAACTAAAACGAAGGGAGTACTAAGTTTACGCGAACATATTTTCTTTTTGGTCTGTTTCAAAAAGAACAAAGTGTTTCTAAATTTGGAAAGAAGGAAGGGAGTACATAGATATTTGGAGAATAATTAAAGAAAACGACGGTGATTTAATTCCTAAAGATATGTATGTTAAACAAATAAATAAAAGTTATGGTTGTGAGTGTGCATACGTACTTGAGAAAGAGTTTGAGACCCCATTCTCCGGCATTCTTTTTCATGGAGTCCCACGACTTGACAACCAGAGCTTCTTGTTCTTCTGTAAAGCTACTCATGATGATCAAACTTTGTGATAAAAACTGAGAATGTGAATTTCCTTACTTGATATGCATGGTGCTAGGAATACACTGTGTATATATACTACTTTGACTCAAGTGCTTAACCTTTCATGGTGATGGAGAGCCATTTCTTGTGGCACAAAAAACATACGTTTGAACAAGTTGAAAAGAAAATTGAATGCGACCAAATGGGAAATACAGATGAAAATGAAAACCAGGGGCTTGTCGACTGGAGGCTGAACATGGTTTTTGATTGCTTTTGTGTGCTTTTGTGTGCGATGACGTAATTGATGGTTTTTTTAAATGGTTGACAAATAGTATTAGAGAATGTCTAGTGGGAGAGCAGTAGTCAAGATAATATAGAGTTCGCTTTTTATGTTTTTAGGCCAAATACACAGAGGCCTCCTAATATATCTCAACTATATATGGCTATTTTTTATTAGATACTCAAATATCCACCAAAATGTAATTCTTAAACATCTAGGATTTGGCTTACCTCCAGTATAGTATATCTTTAGTTTCGTCACATCAAATTTAATGACATTTGTCCACTTTCGGATCTAAGATTTAAGATTTTATTTAGAATTTAGCAACGTCTTAATTAACCCTTGTTAAACAATAAATCTCTTCGTTTCCATTTCATCAATAGCCTCGTTGGCCTAGCTTCTCCGAGGCAACAAAAACTGTTTTTGTTTTAAAGTTGAAGTGTTTCGCCAAGCTTTTAGAAAGAAAAAAAAATACTTTTGAGTTGAAGTATAAGCAGTTTTGGAGAAGAAAAAAAAAATAACTTCTCTCCAAAAGTATTTTTAAGAAAAATACACTTAAAATTACATTTTAAAAGCTTGGTCAAACATTAATTGTTGCTCAAAATCACTTTTCAAATCAGTTAGTCAAATTAAACACAAGTTTTTTCTTCCAAAAGTATTGTTTAGAAAACACTTTCTAAATTATTTTTTTATCCAAATAAAAATCGTGAGCAAAGGCTAACTTTGTGGGTTTTAACTTTGTTTCTTCTTCACATTAAATTCAATAAAATCTAAGACTTAATACAATAAACTAACACAAGTCCAGAATGCTTAGGTGTTGTAAGTGGTGAAAGATTATACTTTAGATTAAAAAAGGCAAAAGACATAAGTAATCACCTGAATTATACATTAAATCTTTATTACATACTTTTTGAGGACAAATATCACCTTACACGCAACCTTTTAAAATTGTATTTAGTGCACACTGCGTTTTTCTTGACTAGGTTTTTGATTGGAGATTGCATTCGTGTGCCAATCAATGCGACACGTGTCATAACTCATCTGTAAATAAATACTAATATATTTAAAATAAACCTTAATTGATTAAATTTAAAATTATTATGCCATCTTCCCTAGCCACCCCCTCCCCCCCCCCCCCCCCCCCCCCTCAGCCCTCGTAGGCCATGCAGTTCAGAATAGGAGATCAGCAACATCATCTACCATCTACAAAGAATGATACATGAATCTTAGAAGAGAAAAGCAAAATCAAGGGCAACAAACGAAGCCAAGAAGGCCATCATCATCACTGCAACAACATTCTCAGATCCGAGAATAAAAGAGACGAAAACTGAAATTGTAACTTCTCCTTTCTCCATTTTTCTCCTCCTTTTTTAGGTCACATACCATGACCAAACAAAGCAAATCAAAGTTAATTTTTTATTTACATGAATTAAAGAACTCGACTGTGAATAAAATCTTCAATCTTCCCTTATAATTTTATTCATTGATTCTCGAAAATATAAATGAAGTTTGGAAGGGAAATAGACGTAAATGGAGGGTTTAATTTCTGTAATTCCCATAAAATAGTACCTTGTTTAAATTCTTTATCATGGATTTTGATGAATGTTTTAAGCTACAGTGGGAAGAGACAAAATGTAGGGGAATTTTTGGCAGACAGGTGAGGAAAGGGTGGGTTGGGGGATCTTGGTAGTTTGGGGAAAGGCAGAAGTGGGACAGGTATTTTCATTTGATAGATAGGAAAAATAAGGAAAATGTTATTACTTTAACACTTTTGCACTAAAATATGAATTTAGACAAAAAATTTCATTCAGTCTATTTGTTAAGAACGCATGTGCCAAGTAGCAAAAATGATGGGTAATAGACACTATTTTAAAAGGTTACGATGTAAAGTGATTTGGTTCATAAAAAGTGTGTAACAATGTGACAAACCGATAGGTCGTCCTTATTTTCGTGTTCCGAGAACTCTATTAGCTCCATTTTCATATTTCTTGAATTACGTGCATAGTCCCTGTCGCTTTCTAACAGATTTTATATGAAATTTTGACTAAACTTAAAAGTATAATTTCGGTCGTTATAAGTTGATAACGATCGGAATAAATCCGATCGTCACCCGTCGTTAAAAGCTTGACGTTAAAAGTTAACGACCGGTTTTACAATCCGGTCGTTAAAGATTCTTTAGCGACAATATTATTTCGGTCGTTACACATGCTTTTAGCGACATGATTTTCCCCTCGCTAAATTATTGTCCAGTCGTTAAAAATCTCTCATGACAACATCTTTAAGTCAATTGAAGTGCTTTTAGCGACCGATATTCCCTTCGTTGATTGTATAATTATTTTTAACATCCAAAATTCCCTTCGTTAATTGTCACTTATCTGCTTGAGAAACCTGTCGTTAAAGAGTTTTAGTGACCACATTTTTCTTCGCTAATATAAAAATGTAATCAACATAATTACGAAAATTTTAAATTACATAAATAGTAATAATTCTTTATATGCTTTCATACATGCTCAACAATATGGAAAAATAAATCAAATTCTTGATATCTTGTTAATATAAAGAACTAAAATATCATATTTATCATAAATCAATCCAAATTGTAAGACATCATTTTTAACAATTCCTAAAGGGAAAGAGTAAAATTGCACTATATATATATATACATAAGACAATGTCTTTAAATCATCCCTCACAAACCAAAAACTTCTTATATATACTTCAAATTGCTCTACACTTTCTTCATGGATAGGTTCTTTGGACTTCAAGTTTTTGATCCGTTAAAATAATAAATTTATGTTAGTTTAGTAACAAAGAATAAACAACTAAAGAAGATCATACTAGTAACAGTCCAACTGTTCATGTCATGTTCATTTGTCATTGCCAGAGTAAAGACGAGAAAATGAATAAACTGAGACCTCTATTTCACCGAATTTAATGCCACTGCCAAACATATGAAAACCCTTTTCATGAAACATAAAGAAAACTATGGCAGCTTTAAACTAAACTATAGCAAACTATAGCAGCTTTAAACAAAACTATAGAAAACCCTTCTAATGTTGTTGTAGCAGTTCAAGTTACAACAACTCTTAATAGGGTTGTTAAGGATTTAAAGGTTGCTACAACTGGTTTTTCTAAGGGTCCAGGTGCTGTGCAAAAATCTGTTGAAGTTGAGCATCAAACATCTAAAGGACAGGGCAAGTTACTGCTGATTCACACAAAGAACCAGCACCACAGGTTGTTAAACTCTCAACAGATCATGCTTGGTCAGTGGTAATCTTTCACCAAGCAAAACTAATTCTACAGACTTTAAAAATCAGAGGTTAGCAGCGAAGAACATTGAGGTCTCTAACTCTTTTGCTGCGTTGGTTAATGAGTTTATGGATAACTTAATATCTCCAATGCAAAAAGTCCAAGAAACTGCAGCAGCAGCAGTAGTAGACAAGTAGTTAACGAAAACTTTGTTGACATGCGAAAGAGAGTCAAAATAACGTGAGAGCTTTGCAAGACATATACCTATTTCACTGTTTTAGTTCGCTGATGTATCCGCTAAACTCATTTTAAGGTCCCATGAAACCCGACCCAACAAAAGAAAAAGAAAAGAGGAACCAATTTATCCTTCTAGTCCAAGCATGCAGTCTGTAAGCTTGCACGAGCTAATCATAGCGAGTCCGCGACAAATTCAGAACTTAGACGCTGTAGGTTTTGAGTTGTTGCTGAATTCAGTTCATATGAATGAAGAAACAAATCGAATAATTTTCGAACTCCGGAACTCATAATGATCAGACAAATCAACATAACACATAGAAAAAAAAGTTAATCACACAATTAACAGAGGAACAGAGAGAATGTTCATCAAAAAATATTTAGCAGAAAACAGTGAGAAGATTCATAATCATAAAGTTGAAAATTCAATCAAAAAGCAGAGCAAAATCTAGA
The DNA here is from genome assembly GCA_005239525.1 of Nicotiana knightiana. Classification (NCBI taxonomy): domain Eukaryota; kingdom Viridiplantae; phylum Streptophyta; class Magnoliopsida; order Solanales; family Solanaceae; genus Nicotiana; species Nicotiana knightiana. Next base: position 83,672 of record ML413963.1, on the reverse strand, counting down.
AGAAGCTACACTCATCGGTTCGAGCAAGAAACATCGAAACCGAAGCTTCGAGAAGCTTTTAAATCAACAACTTCATCAAGTCAAAGCTTAATCAACTGATCAAACATTAAGTTAATAAACTCATCAAAATTAATCTGAAACAGATTAATACAATCAGAATCTCTACATGAAGAGCAATCAAATTTCAGTAGATTAACAATCAAGCTGCTAAAAACAGAAAAAAAATCACCAAAACTACGATATTAGTATGAGAAGTTGAAGCTCTTATAATCTCCACATGAAGAACATTCAAAATTAAGCAGATTAACGATCACAACAGTAGCAAAAATAGATAAAATTACCACGTGGAAAAAAGCAGATGCCTTTAACAAACAAATAGCAAAACCTAATTCAAAATAAGAAAGAATTGGAAAAAAGAACGACCGGCTAATTCTCTCTTACTCAATCCGCTGCCCCCCAACCTACGCTCTCGCCTCTCTCATCCCTCCTCCTCGTTCAGATGCCTTTTTTCTAGTGAAAGTATTAATCAATTCACATAAAAAGGGTACAATTTTGAACCTTACCTTGATGAGAAGAAACTCGAAGATTAGTAGTTGTTGTCAATGGAGGTGACGAGCAGTTTCCCTGAATTTAACTTTGTAGTTGCAGGGGAAATTGGGTTGTGACATGAAGTCCCCCTACGGACCCCTGACGCTTCAGAGTTCATGAGGGTCTCATAGACCTCGAGCAGTGCTTGTGCCAAGGAGGGATACTTTAATCACAAACCAGACTCACACCCAAATACCTCTAATCATTGATTCCTTACTCCTCCTCAAAGGTTTAGAGACAAATAAATGTTAATTCATCAACTCAACTTATCAAAGATCATGAAATAAGACCAATACAGGTTCATCCACAAAGAAAAACCAATTTGAAATCAAATAATCATATTAAGCCTTGCAGCCATCCTTAGAGTACCAATCCATAAACAACTAAGGACATAACATAATATGGGCCTTTAGATATTATTGACAGAGCACAACATACAAGAACGGGTCCTTACAAACAGATCATTTGAAGTTCTGAGGGTGATAAGAGGTCTTGGTGTTGAATCTAAGTATTACATCATATACAGAACACTTATGAGGATCACTAACAGGACGCAGTCAAGCAGAAATCACAAACAAAGAAGGTTGATGCCACGCTGTCAGTTGATAGGTTCAGAGATGCCTTATTAAGTAACTAGTTAACTCACCCGCGCTTCGTGCGGTGAGATATAATCTTTTTTTAATGGCAAGAAAACAGGTTATTCTCGAAAGAAATCTCTCAATTGGAAGAGAAGTTGATGCACATTTTTTTTGAAAAAAATATGTAATGTATGGCATATAGCATCGTCTTCCTACTTAAATATTATTCACAAATAATATAACAATAATAATAACTGTTGTAAATAATATTTATTATTAACTTTATGTCTCCTTTGGGATTTTTAAAATAAGTGGAAAAAAGAGGTTGACACATCCAATCAATTTCGTAATGATATTAGTAACTGTGAACTTTGAAATTTCCCAAACAAAATGGAAATGAAGAATTGAAAATATAATCTTGATGAACTTGTAATATTTATAACCAAAAAGTTACTACAAACAACTCAATCTTTCCATTCTTCACTTCACTCTTCATAGATCCATAATTGATCTCTTTTTTTCTCGAGTAAGATCATTATATTCACGCAATAAATTGCAACTGCATTCGAAACGTCATTACGCATGAGTAATGTATACATGTTTCTAAGCATCCTGAATATACTAAATAGGCCATGTGACTCATGAATGTACACGTTTGTGAACTGAAATAATATAGATAGAGAAGGCAGAGAAAGCGTGGAGGGTTTACCTTTGTCATTGTATGGCAGAGAGGAAGAGGATAGTTGAAAATGACTTTTTATTTTATGCTGGTTTCAAAATCCATTGTATCATACGACTCAAAATAATAGAATGAGAAATCACATTAAACCCTCAATTGAGGATTAGAATATACATGGAGCATAAATACAACAAATACAGAAGAATTGGAAGAAAGAACAGAACTTTTCAGCAAAATAATTGTAGCCACATCCTACTGCACTTTGATTCTTTCCTTGCTTACACCAAATATCAGATCCATTATAAAGAGTAATTCTTTTCCACAACGAAAGTTAATTAAAGTGCTCTTGAAATTCAAGTATACTACAAAGAATACAACTATATTCAAATTATAGGCTATGGAGTTAAAGATACACAAAGGTGTAGAGAGAGGAGTTTTAGAAGAGAATCAGCGATAGGGACCAACACCAAATGAATGCCTTCAAATTTTTTTCCCTATGACGATTGGACTTTCGGGTAGATGGCAAAAGGTATATGTCTATTTTTTTCTTTAATAGAGATTTCCGTAACTCTTATTGAATGAGGAGGGTGAGAGGAATACACACCTGTTGAGTAAAACCTTTTGATGAATTAGTAACAGTAAAATTATATTTTATTAGATCATTATGATGTATTAAGTACTTTTAATTTGAAAAATGGGAAGAATGGTAGATTTATGGAAAGATATACTACATTCTGACCAAGAGAAAAAAGATACTACAAGGAGTGGAACATGAACAGACTTGTCCATGTCTCTTCATATTTTATTTTATTTAAGACACTTTAAACTTTTTAAAAATCAGATAAACAAAGGATTAAGAGAGGAAGATATATGATTTTCCTAGTCATTGAGAGCACCACATCAATCAGATTCATTCTCCAATAGTCAATACATTAACTATTGCTCATTTTATACAATATGTATAAATTTCCTTACTTGCTGAAAGAGTTCAGTTATCAAAAGTGGATGACTCAACACTGTTCTGGTCTTCGCTATCCTAACATTAGCAGCATCAACCTGCATATGTAGGCAGAGAAGACTACGTAAAGTCAACAGCAAAAGAATAGAAGTGTAAATTTTCCTTCCGTGTTTCAAAAGGCTATGCTGAAAATTTCTTTTACTGATTATGTTTAGCCAAGAGCCATATCAAACAAGTTCGCCCTTCCTCTAGCTATTTGGCCTTAAATATATTATGAATGTTGAATATGCTAATAGTAAAAACAATGCAGGAAAATGACAACACATTGTTCAACCAATTAACGTGTTTGATAAAGACTATTCTGTGACGCAATCTATTAAAGACAACACAAAGTTTTCTTCTGAAAAATGCTTCCTGAAGTTCTAATTTATTGAAATTTTAAAATAGAGGGGAGACATTGACAGAGTAAACCTGGTTACATGTATACATATATAGATTGTTTAGCTTTGATATATCTAGCAGGAATAAAAATTAACTTATACCAAAATACAAATCACATATTTGTTTTTACTCTTATTGAAGAATTGACACTCTTTAGCACTTTAGGATTCCAGGTGAAGTTATTTAGTAGAAAAAACAAAAGAAGATACCGTTATATAATAAAGTGGAGAAGCAAATTGATCATTAAACACAAAAATAATCAGTAGTATGCTAGCAATTTATAGAAAATGCATTACAAACAGTTGAAATAATGCATCTTAATGTTTTCCGATTCTGAAAATAAACTATTAAACATTACAAAGAGCATGAAGGAGAACAAAAAACACAAGATACGTTGAATCGGATACCATATTTGCTGAAGAAGGAAGACAAAGAAAGATTGAATTAGGGCCGAGTGAAAAGGAGGAAAATGATGGTTCTTCGACAGGGTGAAAAGATGGGGGTTAACCCTTCGTTGGTAGAAAGAGGAGTAAGAGAGGAAGGGCAATTAGTGAAATTAAGGTTCAAAGGCGTGACTTTTCAGTTTCTATTTTGTTGGTGTAAAGGCGTGACTCTTCAGGTTTATTTTTCAGAGCACATAAATTAGAAAATATCAAGGAAAACGCAAGAAACTGAGGAAAAAGATAAACCCAATTCCTGGCTTGTGAATCCCATTGTCCCTCAATTATATAAATATATAGATTTAAAGCATCAATGAGTTACAAAGATGAGCATATGTACTTGTTCTGTTAATTCTACTACAGGTCCAACACTTCAAGATCTTTTGAAATAGGTTCAAGTCATTTAGATCATGTCAACAGGTATCTCCACAGTTTAGAGCAAACATAACTGAGACCCTACTTTATTAAATACTTGTGCTAGCAAGCTTGTTCTGACTTCCCAAAGAGGCTATCAATCAACAAGATCAACAGAGATATCAATATAAATAAGAAAATTTGTCTTACTCTCCATTTAAACTTAATGAATAAGGTGCATGATTATGTGCATTCAATCAAGTAAATTATCAGCACCACACCACACTCAGATTTATGAGTAAGTACTTCCATAACAATTATGTCAAACAAGCATGGGATAGTAAATAGAGATGTTCATTTACATTTAGCCAAAGCAGGGCAAACAGATCACATGAAGTTTATTTAGACATGTAAGTAAGTTCATTAGCAGGATGCACCAACAAAGTTTTCCATTTAGATCCTATACGTATGGTACATTTTCAACAACATTCAACTGTGCTATTAGGTTATACAGGCAAGCAGTGCTCCGATTTGCAAAACGAGTTTTTAACAGTGTCCTAGACATCACATGATCATGAGGCAATCAAAAAGAAAGTTACACATAAGTAGCCAAAGCAAACAAGTAGATAAATGCAAAACATTACTTCAGGTGAGCAGGCAAGATTACTACGGTATCCTAGGTCAAGGTTTGTCATGTATACACATCTTCATTAAACTATTAAGTCAAAGCTTAATCAACTGATCAAACATTAAGTTAATAAACTCATCAAAATTAATTTGAAACAGATTAATACAATCACAATCTCTACATGAAGAGCGACCAAATTTCAGTAGATTAACAATCAAGCTGCTAAAAACAGAAAAAAATCACCAAAACTACAATATTAGTATGAGAAGTTGAAGCTCTTATAATCTCCACATGAAGAACAATCAAAATTAAGCAGATTAACGATCAAAACAGTAGCAAAAAGAGATAAATTTACCACGTGAAAAAAAGCAGATGCCTTTAACAACCAAATAGCAAAACCTAATTCAAAATAAGAAAGAATTGAAAAAAAGAACGACGGGCTAATTCTCTCTTACTCAATCCGCTGCCTCCCAACCTACGCTCTCGCCTCTCTCATCCTTCCTCCTAGTTCAGATGCCTTTTGCTAGTGAATTTATTAATCAATTCACATAAAAAGGGTACAATTTTGAACAACTCGAAGAATAGTAGTTGTTGTTAATGGAGGTGACGAGCAGTTTCGCTGAATTTAACTTTATAGTTGCAGGTTTTTTCCTTCCTTTTTCCTTTGCTAAAGCGTTCAAAACAGCGTTGGTTGTCAATGGGGATTGCAATGCTATTTTTTCCTTCGCTAATTGAGTGTTCAAAATAGAGTTAGTGGTCCTTTGCTAATTGAGGGTTCACAACAGAGTTTTAGAGAAGGTTAGGGTTCTTTGCCTTCCTTTTTTTTGGGGGGAAGAGATTTGGCGGATATAAAAAAAACGAGGGAAAAGATAGCGCCAATTTTTCATCAATAATAATTGTTTAACGACGGGCTATGTTGTATTTTAACGGCCGAATATTATTCCCTCGTTAATATTGAGCTAAATATTAGTTTCAACGACCGGAAAAAAATTTGGTTGCTATAAGTACACTTATAACGACCGGATTTATGTCCCCTAGTTAAGAAATGGTCGCTAAAAATAAAATTTCTTGTAGTGAAAATGAGGCTAGAGTTGACCACGGTCAATATTTTGGGTAAACAACTCCGAATCAGTATTTATTTGATTCAGGTATGTCCATAATGTGATTTTGGACTTGGGCGCATACCCAAAGTTGAATTTGGAGGTCCCTAGGTTGAATTGACTTATTTTGCCGAAAGTTAACAATTTGGAATGTTTTAAAATTTCCTACGCTTGACCATAGGTTGACTTTATGGCTATCAGGTTCGGGTTTAAGTTTTGGGACCTGGAATATGTATGTTTTACTATTTAAAACTTGTCTGTAAAATTTAGTGCAATTCGGAGTTGGTGTGATAGGATTCGGACACTTGGTTGCAATTTTAGATGTTCTTGAGCTCTCTTCTGAATTTCATCCGTTTTGATGTTCGATTCATAGTTTTAGATTGTATTTTGGTATTTTGATCGCGTGATCAAGTTTGTATGATGTTATTACACTTGTGCGCATGTTTTGTTTGTAGCTCGAGGTCTCGAATGAGTTTCATACGCGTTTCAGATGAGTTTGGATACTTTGTGACTGCTAGTGCAGTGCCTCTTCTGGTGTGTGATGCAGAACCTTGCAATTGCGAGCCTTGATTTTGCAAAAAACAGTTAGCATTTTCGATCATGGGCTGGGGGATGTTTTTTGCAATTGCGAAGAAAGAGTTGCTTTTGCGATGGTTATTGTTTTCGCATTTGCAACTCTGGCATCACAATTGCTATGTAGGTTATGTTGGGGAGCTTCGCATTTGTGAAGGAGTTGTCCGCATTTTCGAAGCGGGGACACTTTGCATTTGCGAATAATTTGTTGCATTTGTGACTTCTGGGCTTCTGCTGCACAGTTTGCATTTCTGACATGTGTTTCGCATTTGCGATGGTCGCAATTGCAAAAAAGGGTTCGCAATTGCGGTATCTGCAGCTTGGTAAAAGAGGGAAAATCGAGACTTATCTCATTTTACACTATTTCACAACCCTAAACAATCTAGAGGAAATTTTTGAAGAGTTTCTTCTTCCCAAAATCAATGGTAAGCAACTTTAATCCATTTCCTTTCAATTACCCAATTTTTCATGTGTATCAAATCTTGGATTTCCATAGTAAAAACTAGGATTTGGGTAGAAATTGGAAATTTTATAAAATTGAGACCTCAAGTTGAGGTCGGATTTCGAAACAAATCACATAATCGGGCTCGGAGGAGAATGGGTGGTTGGGTTTTGGTCCGAATCTCGGATTTTGACCAAGAGAGTCCGGGTTGACTTTTGTTGACTTTTTTCAACTTCATTAAAGATCGAACCTTTATCATTCGCGGGTAGTTTCTAAAGCCTATTTTGAATTGTTTGATTCCCTCTGTTTCAATTTAAATGACACAATTTTCTTATTATTCTGTTCCAAAAAGAATGACACATTCTATATTTGGAAACAATTTAACTTTGAACTTTTTATTTACCCACTTAACTGAGAAGATTTTATATCCACACAAATATTATGGCCCCACAAAAGTCTTCTTTTCTTTCTTAAACTTTGTGCCTAGTTAAACTAACTCATCTAAATTGAAACGAAGGGAGTAATTGGCTAGATTCGGTTGGTTTAGAGGCTTGTTCGAAAGGCAAGGCCGTAGTTGGTTGATTGATTAGTTGTAGAAGAGGTAAGTGTTGTGTCTAACCTTGAATTGAGGGGATTAAGACTTGTTGAACTATTTGTTATAAGAATTATGTGGGAAAACGGCGTATATGCCAGGTGACGAGTGTATATGCATCGTTTGAGGATCTAGCATCTGGGATTGGGTTATTTATTTACATGTCTTTGTTATGCCATGTTATATCTTGTTATATGCTTTAATTATTTCATATTCTTACTTGACATCTGTGTTCTACTTGTTAAATTGTTACTTAACTCTTATTTGTTTGATTTTACTGATCTCTCACTCAATAATCTACTTACCTACTATTTGTTCTTACTTGCCTTAATTGTATATTCAAATTGTCACATGTTTTACCTGCTTCTATTGTCCTTATATTACTTGATGCGCTCTATTATGTTGTTTCGCTTATGTGATTCTATTCTTTTATTGATCAATCAGAAAGGTTTGAGATTTCAAGGTGTTTGATATTGTCTGTCATATTGGTGATTTTTAAATATTCAGTACGCTTCATCTTATTTCATGTTCATATTTTGTAAAATATTATTGTCGAGTTGTTTATGTTAATAATGTGAAATTATTAGGCACCGGGATGCACGCCGCAACGATATTGAAATGATATGACATGATATGATACGATGGAATAAGGACAGAATGGGACATGCGATGATGTTATAGTGAGACCGAGTTTCTCGCCGCAACAAATTTGATGTGTTATAAATTATTTGTTGTTGTATAAACTGTGCTCGGTGTTGTGATAGGAGATTTATTTTTATGGGGCCCTCTTTGGAAGTTGACTTACGAGTTCAGTTATGTGACTTTACTGTTCTATTGATATTCAGTTCCTGCTATTATTGTTTCGTACAGGTTTATTCTGAGTGTCTTGTCATAGCCTCGTCACTAATTCGTCGAGGTTACGTTCGGCACTTACAGAGTACCTGGGGTCGGTTGTACTCATGATATACTTTTGCACTTCTTGTGCAGATATCGGAGTTGGTCCCATCAGCGTGTAGAGGAGATCTTTCTCGTACCAGCTATCATCAGGAGATTTAAGGTAGAGTTGCTGGCGTTCGTAGTCCCTGAACTCACCTTCCACTATGTGTTTACTATTTATTTAGCTTCAAAAGTTGTATTTTGTTCAAACTTTATCTGTAGTACTCAAGATTCTCATGTATTCGTGACTTCAGATTCTGGGATATGTTTAGATTACGTCATCTGGTATGTTATCAATATATTTCATAGTTTTACAGTTTATTGTTAGTAATATTTTGTTTTAAATTGTTAAAACTGGTTAAGTAATTTAGCTAACGTTGGCTTGCCTAGCAAGTGAAATATTAGGCGCCATCGCGGTCCCGATGGTGGGATTTCGGATTGTGACAAATTAGTATCAGAGTACTAGGTTGCCTAGGTCTCACGAATAATGAGCAAGTTTAGTAGAGTCTAGAAGATCGGTACAGAGACGTATGTACTTATCCTCTAGAAGCTATAGAGCTTTAAGAAAAATTTCACTGTTTTCTTTCTCTATCGTACGACTTTATTCTATTACTGAAGTTTGAACCATTCTATTCTTGTTTTCTCGCAGGTGGTGAGAGCACGCATAGCATCCACAATAGGGTAGTAGCCAGAGCCCTTGTTGCAGCCACTACCAGGGGTAGGGGCCAGGGCCAAGGCAGAGGCAGAGCTCAGCTTAGAGAACTTGCAGCAACACGCATTGCAGAGCCTCAAACCGAGCATGAGGAGGATATTTCGGTTCAGACAACACCAATTGGACCCGCTCAGCTCCCGGAGGGATTCATTTCTACTCCCATACTCCAGGACGCTCTAGTCCGTTTGGTGGGCCTTATGGAGAGTGTGGCCCAGACCGAAGTATTTCCTATGGAACCAGCTGTCTCTTAGGCTGGGGGAGGAGCACACGCTCATGCCACTCACACTTCGGAGTAGTTGGCTCCCCTGTACCAGACTTTGGCAGTTCCAGGAGTTGGGGTAGTTCAACCCGTTATTGCTACATAGACCAAGGAGAGGCCCGTGATGTCTTCTGAGGGGTTTATAAGATTGGATAAGTTCACAAAGCTCTTTCCTATTCATTTTGGTGGTACACCTTCTAAGGGCCCACAAGATTATTTGGACAATTGCCACGAGGTGTTGCGCAATATGGGTATCGCGGAGTCCGATGTAGTCGTCTTTGTAGTGTTTCAGATGACCGGTTATGCAAAGAGGTGGTGGTAGGATTATGACCGAAGCAAACCATCAAATCCACCGCCACTCACTTGGGAGTAGTTTTCTCAGCTAATTCTGGAGAAGATCATTCCTTTTACTTTGAGGGAGGAGTACCGCAGGCAGTTCGAGCGTCTTCAGCAGGGTAGCATGTATGTTACCCAGTATGAGACCAGAACTATGGACATAGCCTGCCATGCAACTATTGAGATTTCTACTGATGAAGAGAGGGTGATGAAATTCACTGAGGGTTTTACTTTTGGTATCAGGCTACAAATGGCCAAGGAGACTAAGGATGACATTCCTTTCTAGATTGCCATAGAGATTGCTAGAAGGATCAAGATAATTCGTGGTCAGGGTAGGGAGGCGGTATCTGAGAAGAGTCCTCGTCATTTTGATGGTTCAATAGTACCTCATCTAAAGGCAGAGGTTCCTTTGGTAGAGTTCATTATCACAGGCCAATTTAGTTAGCTCTTCAGGTAGCCCACTATGCTTGGGGCAGTCTTGGTTCTTATGATTCTCATCTTGAGAAGCTAGCATTCGGTACACCTTTAGCTCCTATTAGTGCACCACTGCTACAGAGTTACTACAGTGGTTATCCGGGTTTTCAAGGTCAGCCTCAGCTTTAACAGCCACAACAACCGAGAGAGTGCTTTGAGTGTGGAGTTACGGGTCACACCAGGAGGTACTGTCCTAGATCGATGAGCAGAAGACAACCGTAGGGTTCTCGTTCCATGGTTCGGCACCGGTTGCTCCACTGCCTGCTCAGATAGCTGAAGGCGAGGGTCAGACAACTATAGGTGGTGGTCAGACCGTTAGAGGTATAAGCCAGCCAGTTAGAGGTCGTCTGATAGATGAAAATTAGAGTGGTGGGGGCCCAAACCCGCTTTTATGTTTCGCAGCTAGACTTGAGGCAGAGTCATCTGATGTCATCATCACAGGTATTGTTCCAATTTTCCATAGAGATGCCTCAGAATCCGGTCTCTACTTGTTTATACGTATCATCCTAGTTTGTTTCATATCTGGTTATGCCTTGTGATTCTTTGAGTGCTCCTATCTATGTGTCCATGCCCGTTGGAGATTCTATTGTGGTACATCGTGTTTATCGCTCGTGTGTGGGTTCTATCGGGAGCATTAAGACTAGGGTATCCCTTCTACTTCTTGATATAGTGGACTTTGATGTTATCTTAGGTATGGATTGGTTGTCACCTTATCACGCTATTTTGAATTTCCACGCCAAGACGGTGACCTTAGCCATGCCGAGGTTGCCTTGATTAGAGTGGAGGCTGAATCCTGGCCATTCTACTAGTAGGGTTATTTCTTATGTGAAGGTTCGATATATGGTCGAGAAGGGATGTATATCATATTTGGCCTATATCCGTGATTCTAGTGTAGAGGTTCCTTCCATGGATTTAGTACCAATTACGCACGAGTTTCTTGAGGTGTTTCCGAGAGCTTTATCGAAGATGCCCATTGACCTAGTTCTGGGAAGTCTACCAATTTCTACCGCACTATAGAATATGGGCCTAGTTGAGTTGAAGGAATGAAAGGAGCAGTTGCAGCAATTGCTTGATAATGGATTCATTAGACCTAGTGTCTCACCTTAGGGTGCACCGGTGTTGTTTATGGAGAAGAAGGATGGAATGATGAGGATCTGTATAGACTATCGGCGGTTGAACAAAGTCACTATCATAAATAAGTAAACCTTTCCGAGAATTGATGGCTTATTTGATCAGTTTCAGGGTGGCATGGTATTTTCCAAGATTGGCCTGAGATATAGCTACCATTAGTTGAAGATTAGGGCATCAAATGCCCCTAAGACAGCTTTTCGAACTTTGTATGGTCGTTATGAGTTCTTAGTGAGTCATTTGGTTTGACTAATGCCCCAGTAGCATTTATTGTTTTGATAAACTGGGTTTTCAAGCCCTATTTGGATTCTTTTGTGATCGTATTCATTAATGATATTTTTGTTTACTCCTCCAGTCAAGAGAAGTAAGATCAGCATCTTCGGGTAGACTTCAAACTTGGAGGGATAGTTGGTTATATGCCAAGTTTTCAAAGTTTGAGTTCTGGTTGGACTCGGTTTCCTATTGGGCCATGTTGTATCTTTCGAGGTAATTAAGGTGGATCCTAAGAAGCTTTAGGCAGTTCATAACTAGCCTAGACCTACTTTGGCTACAGAGACTCGGAGTTTCTTGAGTTTGGTGGGTTATTATTGCCGGTTCGTGGAGGGGTTTTCATCTATCTCATCCCCATTGACCAAGTTTACCCAGAAGGGTGCTCTTTTCAGATGGTCTGGCGAGTCTGAGTTGAGCATTCAGAAGCTCAATACTTCTTTGACTACAACCTCAGTGTTGGTGTTGCCTACAAGTTCGGGGTCTTACATCATGTATTATGATGCATTGCGTATTAGTCTTGGAGCGGTATTAATACAAAATGGTAGGTTGATTTCCTACGTGTCTCGGTGGTTGAAGGTTCATGGGAGGAATTACCATGTTCATGATTTGGCAGCCATTGTTCACGCGATGAATATTTGGAGGCACTATCTGTACGACGTTCATTGTGAGGTCTTTACTGACAATCTGAGTCTCCAACACATGTTCAAGAAGAAAGACCTTAATTTGCAACAGTGGAGATGGTTAGAGTTGTTGAAAACTATGATATCACCATGTTATTGCCGCGCCCCATTTTCTCGCGAAAGCTGGTTTCGATGCATGGCAACTCTTTTAAATGGGTATTAAAATAGAATAGTTTCCACCTAATAATTTTGAGGTGCATTAGGGCACCTATTTGCAAATAACTCTGATTGACTAGTCAACGCCACCAAAGATCGGGAGAGGGCTCAAATTACCTCAAAGAGAAGGTGTTAGACACTCTTCAAAGTACACAATTGTGGGTCCCGACCGAAGTTTACACTATGTGGATTAGATAGTTAAGTTAGGTGATCAAATAGGTAAGGAAAAGTATAGAAATTGAAGACTCTATTATAACTCATGAATAATCGGTACAATTCATTAGGATTACAATTGTACAACTACATTGGTCTATGTTAAATGACTAAGTGTAAATATAAAGAAAAGGGGGGAGAGGGGTCCTAAGTTTTTTAGCCTAAAGGATCACCCCGTGCAACATAAATAATACTTCGCAACTCCCTTAAGATAGGGGTTGCTCATATTATTCAGCAGGCATAGACTATCATCTCCTGCTACCTGATTACTATGTTGAAGTTGTTACTTAAAGGCGCTCTAATTCAATTCGAAATTGTATCCTATGCGTGCACTACCCGTCCCATGCCTATGGTCCAGGAGGCTTCAGACCTACTTTTAGGTAGTTCTTGACTCAACTTATATTGCTCAAAATGATAAAACTAAGCAACATTCAAAACGTATAGGACTTCACATAAAGACAATTAACAGCCCAAGTTAGCCTCCCCATATAAACAACAAGCGCAGGTAGGCAGTTTAGGCAGTAGATAATTTTAGAATTAAGACTTAGAGTCCTATAATCATGGTTTCTGGGTGATTCTAAATTCCAGCATCGTATATACAACATTATTGTCCTCTCTAAATGGTTTAGGTGAGGAGGCAGTAAACTGTTTTCTAACTCATAATTATTAGTGCTGGTTTTATAAATATTCATGTTAGACAGGTGACATTGTCCTATATACATGATTTCCAGTAGCTGCATAATTTAGGAAATGAAACAACTTTGAGAGTCTAGTATTAACAACATTGATCCCATGGCAATTCTTATGCGAATGACAATATCCTATAGGCAATATTTCTAAAATAGGTCTCGATATATCCCTCTACTATTAGAAATTGTTTAAAATTATCCTCGGTTATACTATTAGATCAAAAGAACCCCTATCATCTAACTATTCAAACAAATATGCCCCTAACTTGACGGACTAGACACTTGGCACGCATCTAAGGTTGTTGGTACACTTGGTCATAAATTAGATCCAACCCGCCCTATTATCCGATACCTAGAAGAGATTAAGTTCAGATAAGCATTCTAATCTATTGTTCTTTCTTTATCTCTCCTTCATTATAAAATAAATCTAATGCATTTTGTGTTGAAATCGATTGAAGCTAATGTAATAGAGCTTAAACCTTTTTGAAATGGTACATCACTGTCTTGATTTGAAGAGTTGGAAAGATGCGCCTCCATTGAAGGGTTTCGAAGCTCATTTCCAAGTATATGTTCGAATGGGTCCTTTTGTTCAATGACTGACTTGGGGTTTATACTGTTGAAATCTAATTTTTGTATTGTTTGTTGTGTCTATATTTAAATTAAATTGTTGTTTGTTGGAAGAAGTTGATGGTAAAAGTCGAAACTCACCATTTATGACATTTTGAAGCTTTGGTTTTGAATCTATATCTAAAAAAGAAGTCGAAATATATTGGTAAAATTCATTTATTGTTACTGTTTTGAGTCTATAATTCTGATTACAATATTGAAATATTGTTTTGCTAAAGAAACTAGAAAACACCATTATAAGGATTTTTAGACCTTTGAAGAAGACAAAAATAATGGGTCTCTCTGATTTCTAGAATCAAAAGAGTAATCTGTATTTGGCGAGTCAAATTTAATGGATCGGGTACTGGGTACTGGGATAAGTCAGGTCTAAGTTAAGACCAAATGGAGTATTAGCCTTGGATGCGTACCAAGTGTCCAGTCCGTCAAGTTAGGGGTATATGTGTTTGAATAGTAAGACGACAAGGGTTATTTTGATCCAATAATATAAAAGAGAGTAATTTTAAATAATTTCTAATAGTAGAGAGAGATATCATGACCTTTTCCATTATAACAATTGACAATTAGTCTTGATTTTATAACGCTTTACTCCTATAGGCATGCCATCTAGGCGGGGCATTATAATCAAAACAACAGAAGTAGTTGATTAAAAGATTAGTGTCCTATCGTCACACTATCTAGATGGGCAGTATGGTAAAAGTAATAGAAGAAATTGACCAATTGATTATTTAAAGTCCTATATTCATAGTGTCTAGATTAACAAAGTATATGTTATACATCCTATAAGCATCATGTCTAAATGCACAATAGTGACATAGAATCGAGTATGGTAAATACTTGAACTAACATGTTTAAACAGTGTACAAGTGAGGTATGCATGATTCCTATAGACATGATTTCTATTGATGTACAAAAATAAAGCAAGTTAAACAAAGTAGAACATAAAGCACGTAGACCCTACAGATATGTTTTCTACTCTTTCATGTAAATGTTAGAATACCCTAACCCCCTTTCATTAATCTCTCCATTATTTGTTATTACAGGCCCAAATGACATAATATAAACTTAAATATGTCCAGTTACATAATGAAATAATTACAAGAATGGAATAAATAGAGGCCCAATGCAGAACAACCCGAGGATGTCTCTAGGCCTTCAATGGTCTTAATATTCGCATGACAGCAAACCCATAGCAACATGAGTTCCATGCCCAAACCCAACACGTATGGCCCAACACTAGGACTAACGAATAACCTTCTTACCCAAGCCGTGCCAAAATCAGCCATACAAGTGACATAATACTCTAGCCAAGACATATAAATAGGATCAGGCTAAATTGAAAAGCACATAAGGCACATAACGTGATAGTGTCCTTTAGAATTATGGAAATCCCATCGGACTTTGGACAAGTTTTTATCTATGTGGGTTGCTACATCAATGACTTCTCAATCCGTACTAGGTTTAGAATGATGCTTTTCAAATTAGAGCGAAGTTTCTAGAAGTGTCTAAACTGGTAATCTCAAGTGGACAATTGGAGAGGGAACGACAGAGGACTGTCATCTGCACCGTTGATCGGCTAGTCTACTGCAAATAAACCTTTCCGATTTAAGAATGGTGATTCCAGAAAAGTGCAGACACTCATCAAGCGCCTCTCTGTTGATAGTAGGCATAAGTGGAGTATGATGTGGAGCATGCTTTATGCTGCCAAGTATTTGCATGATAAAGGTATGTAAAAAATAATAATTATGATAAAGATGAACAAGAGTAGAAACAAAAGTGAAAAAAAAGACAATAAGTGTAGTCAATTTAACTCATGAAAACGTGCGAGAATGTAATGAAGAAAGTAGGAACTAGGGACAGGAGAATCATGATATAGCAACTTTAGACAAGATGAAAAAAATGGAGAGGGGTCATAGAACATAAGGAGAATAAGGGAAGGGATGTGCATGTCATAGCAATTTAAACAAATATAGAAAAATAAGGAAAGGAATGTACATATCATAGCAATTTGGACAAATATAGGAAGATAAGGGAAATGGTGTGCATTTCATAACAATTTAAACAAATATAGCAAAACAAGGGAAATAATCCACATAAGTCAAATTCGTTATAGTAAGAGCCTAAGTATTCCACAACAGAGTTACCAATGTTGTCGCCCTATTATCTCGCGAAAGCGGGTTTCGACGTGTAACAACTCTTTTAAATGAGTCTAAAAGAGAAGAGTCGCCACATAACGATTTTGAGGTGCATTAGGGCACCTATTTGCGAATAAATCTGTTTGACTAGTCAACGCCACCAAAGATCGGGTAAGGGATCAAATTTCCTCAAAGAGAAGGTGTTAGGCACTCTTCGAGCTCCATAATTGTAGGCCCCAGCCAAAGTTCACACTATGTGGATTAGATAGGTAAGCTGGGTGATCAAATTGGTAAGGAAAAATATAGAAATTGAAGATTCTATAATAACTCAGGAATAATCAGTAAAAATCTTAATGATTACAAGTGTACAACTGCATTGGTCTATGTTAAATGACTAAGTGCAAATATAAAGAAAAGGGGGGGAGGGTCCTAAGTTTTGTAGCCTAAAGAATCACCCCGTGCAACATAAATAATACTTCGCAACTCCCTTAAGATAGGGGTTGCTCATATTATTCAACGAGCATAGAATATCATCTCCTGCTACCCGATTACTATGTTGAAGTTGGTACTTTAAGGCGCTATAATTCAATTCTAAACCTTATCCTATGCGTGCACTACCCGTCCCATGACTATGGTTCAGGAGGCTTTGGACCTACTATTATGTGGTAATAGACTCAACTTAGGTTGCTCAAAATGATAAAACTAAGCGACATTCAAAACAGACAGGGCTTCACATAAAGACAATTAAAGGCTCAATTTAGCCTCCGCATATAAACAACAAGTGCATAAGGGCAGTTTATGCAGTAGATAATTTCAGAATTAAGACTTAGAGCCCTATAAGCATGGTTTCTAGGTGATTCTCAATTCCAGAATCGTATATGCAACATTATTGTCCTCTCTAAATAGTCTAGGTGATGAGGCAGTAAACTTTTTGCAAACTTAGAATTATTAGCGCTGATTTTATAAAATGCATCTTAGACAAGTGTCATTGTCCTATAAGCATGATTTCTAGTAGCTGCATAATTTAGGCAATGAAATAGTTTTTAGAGTCTAGTATTAAGAACGTTGATCCCATGGAAATTCTTATACGAGTGACAACATCGTATAGGGAGGATTTATAACAATTGACAATTAGTCTTGATTTTATAACACTTTACTCCTATAGGCATGTCATCTAGGCGGGGCTGTGTAATGAAAACAACAGAAGTAGTTGGTTAAACGATTAGTGTCCTATGGTCACGATATCTGGATGGACAGTACACTAAGAGTAATAGAAGTAATTGACCAACTGATTATTTGAAGTCCTATTGGCATGGTATATATGTTAACAAAGAATATGATATACATCCTATAAGCATGTTGTCTAAATGCACAAAAGTAACATAGAATCGAGTATGGTAAATGCTTGAATTAACGTGTTTGAACAGTGTACAAGTGAGGTGTGCATGATTCATATAGACATGATTTCTATTGATGTGCAGAAATAAAGCAAGTTAAACAAAGTAGCAAATAAAGCACATAGACTCTATATGCATGTTTTCTACCCTTTCATGCAAATATTAGAATACAAAGCCCCTTTCAATAATCTCTCCATTATTTTTTATTACAAATTATTACAGGCCTAAATGACATAGTATAAACCTAAATATGACTAGTTACAGAATGAAACAACTACAAGCCCAATGGAACAAATACAGGCCCAACGCAGTACAACCCAGGGATGTCTCCAGGCCTTAAATGGTCTTAATATTCGCATGACACCAAATCCATAACAACCGGAGTTCCATGCTCAAACCCAACATGTATGGACCAACACTAGTCCTACCGAACCTTACCTACCCAAACTATGCCAAAATCAGCCATACATGTGATAGAATACTCATAGAATTGACTAAACCACTTAAACACTCAGTTCTTGGAGCTATAGCTAACAACATCTCTTGCCAAGACATATAAACAGGACCATGCTAAATTAAAAAGCACACAAGGCACATACAAGGCAAGTTTATGCTTATAATTCTGGCAACAAACTTTAAGAGTGACATGATTGACCACCATAGGATAGTAAACCATTTCCAAGAGTTACAAAATGAAGCATGATTCAAAATTAACCTAGGGAAACATAGATGATGGTCTAGCGGAATCAGACAAGAAACAAACAAAGCATAGCCATAACATGAAAGTATCCATCAGTAAAAAGCCCAATGCAAGGAACAACGTAACAGAACAAACTCATGATCAAACAATTGGTTAATATAGCAAGGAAAAACTTTAGCATGCTGGACATTAGTCACAATATAAGAGACATGTCAATTTTAAGAAGCAAGATAAGATAGTATTGAACCTGGTACTAGTTGGCCATATATGAGATGAGAGACTAGTTGTGAGGTTTAACCTATGGTATCAAACAATAATAACGAGAACAGGATTGCATAAGTCAGAGAATACATGAGAACTTAAATGGCATGGTGACATGCCTTAGCTAATCCGTACAACATGAGGAACTTAGCAGTTTGGACATGAATGACTTAACAAGGTCTTAAACACATATATTGATTTATCATAAAGATACATGACAAGGCAGGGAACACGCATTATTTACAAGTAGCATGGAAAGCAGGTTTGGGCTAGTAACATGATTAGAAGTTAACTCTAGAAAAATATTAAGTTGCACATGAATGACTCAACAAGAATCAAGACTGGTTCTGGGCATGACTCGACCCAACACAAGATTACAAAACAAAGTAACAAGCTAAACTTAGAATAAGCAACAATAATAAGCATTCAAACATACAAATTAGAGCAAATAAGCTTAAGAAAACAAAATCAAGGCAACAAATAGGCAAATTTGATTACTAGAAGGCATAAAGCCACAAGAAGAGCTTCAGAGCATACAATAGCATGTTGATTCATAAAAAATTCAGAGACATAGATATGCAGAACAAAAACTCAAACAAAAAGACAGTGAAATTGCAAAGGTCATAGGTAATTACCAGTTACAGATTAATGAACACGTAAACAAGAGGAATAATCTCAGTAATACTCCAATGTCAATAGCAAAACGAATAGTAGCACCCAACAATCTCAGTGCGTCAGAGTTCTCAAGGGTTTCGAATGAACCCCAGGAAGTGCTCACACTGAGAAAGGTTCGACAATCGAATTCTGATGGCCTTGGATTTCAGCCAACCAAGAGATTACGCCTCAAAGTAGTACAAGACAAGTAAGAATAAGAGAATAGTAGTAACTTCAGTAATTAAAGTATGTCCAAAGGGGAAGTTGGGGAGGTTTATAAAATGGTAGAAACTGAACAAGCACACATGGAAAATAATTAATCAAACACTTATAAGGAAAGAAAATATCACATGTAATCAATAATAGAACCGGTAAAGGAAAAATTAAAATTTCAAACCCTAGTTCGACAGAAATCAAAGAATCGGCAAAAGATCTTCGTGAATTGGCCTCATACCACCTTGCCATGAATGTATACAGACGAAATACCATCTAGATCTTGAAGATTAAGGACGACTTTACATAATTCAGGGCTTGGTACTTGACAAAAATAGTAAAGTACTAGGTGATACCAAAATTGTGTAAATAACAATATGACAGAAAGTATAAGGTAAGGGAATCATGGATTGATTCCATTTTGGGGCCGGATTTGAAGAGGATTTGATGATACGACGGTTAGGGTTTTTTCAGAGAAGAAGAGAGTAGAGAGGATTCAAGGGAGGCCATCTCAGAAGAGTGTGGCAAGGGTTTGGGCGAGTATAATTAAAAAAGGTGGGGTTATTGTGGACCGTTGATCTTGAGAGATCCACGATCTGGATTAAAGAATAGGTGGGGCGGGTCATTTGTAGCGGGTCACGACCGTGTTCTTTTGAGAGGGTCATTTGGTTTGGACTTTAGGGTTATTGGGCTAGCTTGGTATGTGGGTTGATGGATTGAGTCTAAAATTGGCTCCAAATTGTGCTACAAATTAAATACACGAAATTAATTAAAACTAAATTATAAAAAGTGACTAATAAATAAAACAAATATTATTCATGCAGTAAATTTCTTGAAAATAATAGCCTAACATTATGAAAATATAAGAAATTCTATTTTAGTATAAATAATAAAATAAATACAATTATGTATAGAATATAGGCTATCATTGCAAAATTATGTAAATAGCTTAAAAATACAAATATAATTATATAAAATATAGTAAAATATTATGAAACATATACGTGGATGAAAATAATAAATTCTGATGATTAAGTCACCATAAAATAAAGGGATAATTAATACATATTCAAATAATTTAAATGCAAGAAAACCATTTTAGGGATTTAAAAATGATGAAAAATTATAGAACATACTTGTATGGCTATTGTAAATTGGTGATGATGCATGAATGAAATTTTGAAAGCATAGGACATTTATAAAAACATGAGGGCAAAATTGGGTATCAACAATTATACCATCCGGGAAAGGCCAATGTAGTGGTCGATGCATTAAGTAGGAAAGCGAAGAGCATGGGCAGTTTGGCATATTTATCGGTAGGCATTGGCCAACTGGTTCATGAGATTGGATGTTTCAGATCCCAGTTGGGTTCTTGCTTGTGTTGTGGCACAGTCTTCGTTGTTGGAGCGTATCAAAGCTCGATAGTTTCATGATCCTCACTTGTTGGTGTTGAAGGATACGGTGCATAGGGGTGGTGACAAGGAGGTTTTGATTGGTTGTGATGGTGTTATTCGGCTTCATGGCCGGATTTGTGTTCCAAATGTTGATAGGTTGAGAGAGTTGATTCTTGAGAAAGCTCACAATTCGTGCTATTCTATCCACTTACGTGTCACGAAGATGTGTCGTGACTTGAAACAGTACTCTTTGTGGCATAGAATGAAGAAAGACATTGTTGCTTATGTATCTCAGTGTTTGAATTGTCAACAGGTGACGTATGAACATCAAAAACCGGGTGGACTGACTTAGAGATTGGAGATACCAAAGTGGAAGTGGGAGCGCATCACTATGGATCTTCTTTGTAGGCTTGCCATGGACCTTGAAGAAATATGACGGAGCCTGAGTTATTGTGGAGTAGTTGACTAAGTTCTTGCACTTCATTCTGATGGCAACTTCCTATTCTTCAGAATGGTTGGCTTAGATTTACATTCAAGAGATTATCCGCCTGCACTGTGTGCCCATTTCCAGCATTTCTGGCCGAGGCACGCATTTCACATCGCATTTTTGGAGAGCCGTGCAACGTGAGTTGCGCACACGAGTTATGTTGAGCACAACATTCCATCCTCACATGGACGAAAACCCAGAGTGCACCATTTAGATATTGGAGGACATGTTACAACCCGCTAAGATGAACCTTGTCCAAAGTTCGACAGAATTTCCACAATCCCAATGGACACTATCATATTATGTGCATTACTTGGAGAAAATGTGCCAACATGTTGATCATTATTGCGTAAGTAGTCAAATCTAGAGGGGGAAGGGCTAACTTTTGTTTGTTTACAGAAAATGAAGCACGAAATCCCCAGGTTCGGTATGGTCCAAAACATCCCACCTTTGATACTTGATTGGTGGAAAGACCTTGAACCTTGCGACAAAAATCATGTGAGAAGAGTACTTGGTGACCTGCCATCCTTGCTAAATGTTCAACCAAAAAGGGTACTTATTGGGGCTGCTACTATGTTCTGAGATGAGAAAAGAGTTGTTTTCAAATTTGGAAATATTGAAATGACTCGTCTATTGGAAGAAATAGGAGGTTTCGCCATGTTTCCATGGGATAGTCCGGGATTACTAGTGCCAGAGAATCGCACTCCCCGCGGTTTTTTGAAAATATTGGGTTTTAAGAAGAATGATGAACTGCTCCATCTAAAAAAACATACATCCTTTTGAATTTCTTTACGAGCGATATGGGCATAGCAAGTCATATCGTCTTAACCATGATGAACTCGCCATTATTTCATTGGGTTCGGTGCACCGCCGGGTTTATGTGTTCGTCGTCTGCTTCTTGGAGTTATTGATATTTCTAATGAAGGTGGAAGGATTCATACTCGTTTCGCCATGGTCTCCAGGACCTTGATGGATGGCATCAAAGGAAAAACTTATACCATCATCCTTATGATCTTAACTGAGATGTACCGCGCTCTAGATCGGTGCAAACAGGGATTTGGACATTTTGAGGGTTGTAATCTATTGCTATTAGTCTGGCTGCTAGAACACTTTCAAAGTGGAGAGTACCATCAAGAGTTTCTCCGAAGGACAATGAATTACTACATAGCTAACCATCATCCAAAGAAAACAACGTTTATCCCAGATAGGTTTGCACAACCTAGGAATGCTGTAAGTTGGGTGCATTTCTTCAGCAATCTGACAGACGAGATGGTACATAGGATGTTTGAATGGTTTCCTAGTAGTGAGTTCATCATCAGGTCAAGGGGGACTACTCATTTGGTATTGATCCGGTTGCGAGGGATTTATCCTTACGCTCCTATAAGGGTAATTAGACAAGTTGGGAGAAAACAAGTCATACCTTGGGTTTCCAACATGGTCCAGTACAAAGCAGGTTTCAAGGTAGATGTCATTCCATACAAGTTCGAGGCGCAACATATGTGGAACCAAAATATCATCGTGGAAGGAGAAACTATCGAGCCAGAAAGGTATCACAATGGTCATATGTAATACTATCTATCATGTTTGGAAGACGACATAGTAGAGGACGTCAAGCTAGGAGTCGATATAAAGTATATAATCATAGATGTAGTGGCTCATGCACAAGTTAAGTATGAAAGGCTACGCAAAAGGGTGTTCGAGTCTGAAGCTAAACATCTGGAGCAGCACAAAGTAAACATGGAGGCGATAAGGGAATGTAAGGAGATTTCCACTAAGTCAACAGAAAGATTGGAATACTTGGAACAAGGACTGATGGAGCTAGAGGGGAAGATGAGAAAGAGACTCTCGGATTGTCAAGGCATGAACGACGATGAAGGAGGGAACCTAGCGAAAGCTTACTTACTGTTGGATATGAGCGATCTGGGAAACCTGATTGATGGGGTCAAAAGAGCCAAGCATGGAGAAGGTCCTTCAGGGATCCAGTAGACAAAGAAATAATATTCTTTAATGCTTTCTAGCTTAGATTAGATTTCGATGAAATAAGACTTGATGCCATTAGTAACTTTATTATTATTGTCGATTTAGTGAAAGTTTGTTTTGGCCTATTTTTGCATTAATGAAATGAAGAAAAGTTGGCATAAATTTTTTCAAAGTCAATGTGTCACTTAGGCCTACTTCAGGCGCAATGAGATCCCCAAAATTAGGACGCGAATTATTGCATGACTTTGAAACATGCATAATTACTGCAAACACTCTTTTATCTTTTACCTTTCTAACTTGGTTACCTTTATTTTTTTTTTATTATTCCCATTCCCAAGTGATAGTTCGAGCATAATGGCATTATCAGCATACCACACTAGATCCAGAGGTCCTCCACCTCCTACTCCACCTAGCGACCCAAATGGAAAAACAAGGGAAAAGGGAAGATTGATGATTTGAGCATCAGAAAAGACAATGCTACTATGGCAGAAAATGTGGAATCTTCAGATGGCAGAAGTACTTCAGGGCAGAACGAACTGGTCTAACATGTAGAGAAGAAAATCTTGGAACTACAGGGCGAGCTGGAGCACATTCAAAATCTGGAAAACCTCTCCCTCACTCTCAATGTTCCCGACATCAACCAATAAAACCCGGCTATCCAGAACCAAACGCCACCACAAAACCCACAAAACCAAAATCCGCCACTAAATCCTCCTGCACCACACCAATATCACAATCCCTCACTTCCCAGAACCTTAACCGCCACCAGTGCCTATCCCTCAACAACACTACCATCACCCAACTCAACACCCACAAACCACCACTTATCACAACCCCCAAAATGCACCACAACCCACTCTTGATCCCCAAAACTCGACCAATGACCACCCATATACCCAAGTTCCGGGAACTTATCAAAGCAACCCAATATATGTTGAAACCTTACCCCATACAATGCAGCAAACTCTATACATACCCGAATCAACTAAGAAGGACCTACTCATGAAAATCATGGTGGAAGAGATTAAGAAACTCACATGTAGAGTCCAGAGTGTTGAAGGTGGCAAAGGCGTTGAAGGTCTAAATTATGAGGACCTTTGTATTCAGCCGGATGTGGAAGTTCCGGAGGGTTACAAACCTCCCACGTTCGAAATGTTTGATGGTAACAATGATCCGAAGGTGCATTTGCAAACATACTGCAACAAACTCATAGGAGTTGGAAAGAATGAACAAATCCGCATGAAATTGTTCATGCGAAGCCTTACTGAAGACACATTGTCTTGGTATATCAGTCAGAACACAAAGAAGTGGATTCGTTTGGTGAGTATGGCATCAGATTTCATGGATAGATTCAGGTTCATCACAAAAAATGTGCCACACATTTTCTACATTCAAAACCTCAAGAAGAAGTCGACATAAACCTTCAGTGAGTATGACACTCATTGGAGATCAAAGGCCGAAATGGTAAGGCCATCACTCTAAGAAGAACAAATGAACAAGTTCTTTGTTAGAGCTTAAGATCCCCAATATTAAGAAAGGTTAATGGTCATTGAAAATCACAAATTCTCTGACATCATCAAGCTAGGAGAAAGAATAGAAGAGGGAATTCAGAATGGGATAGTAACTAATTTCGAGGCACTACAGTCCACGAATAAAGCTTTGCAATCAGGAGGCATTTCGAAGAAAAAAGAAGTGGGTGCCGTGATGGCAGCCTAGGGCCCTAAGTATCCCCTAACATACCAAACACCTCCACGCACATATCAACCCTCACCCATGAAATACAATTACCTTCCCACCTATAATACCTACAACACTCAACCTGCATATTACCATTCATCTCCACCCGCCCGCCAAAACTACCCGAAGCCACGTCCAAATTTTAATCGCAAACCTCCTAGACAATATAACCCAATTTCTGAACCCATAGACCAATTGTATGAGAGACTGAAGGCTGCTAGTTATGTTACCCCTATTCCTGTTGTTGTTGTGGAAACTCCCTCCCAGTGGATCAACCCCAGAAAAACACATGCTTATCATTCAAGCATGAAATGTCATACCATTGAGGAATGTCGCACATTGAAAGACAAGATTCAGATGATGATCTAAACTAAGGTTATACAGGTAAAGGAAGTTGCACCAAATGTTCACAACAACCCTCTCTCGGATCATAGAGGTGAGGGAGTGAATGTGATAGAGACTGACAAGGAATGGGATCAGGAAGGGTCTGTTGGACTCATCCGAGAGGGAGACGCTCCTAAAACATCTCCAGTCACCCCTCATGCCAGTTGTGGTACAAACCCAGATGCCATTTGAAGTTGAGGTAGCTACACCCTTCACTGGTAGCTCCCACACCATCTTACAAGTCTGATGCCATTCCATGGGATTATTTTTAGGAAGCAAGGAGAAAGGCAAATGCCAAAATGGAAGAAACAGGTGCCGCGCTAGGAATGAATAGAACAGGCATAGTTTACATACCTGAGAATCTGGGAGGAAGGAGCAAGGAAGCTGCACCTAAGCCACCTATTTGACGCAGTTGGCACCGACGATCTTTGGCGAAAGATACAAGAGAGGGAATACTCTATTGTTGACCACTTGAATAGAAATCCCGCTCAGATATCCATCTTATCATCACTGCAAAACACAGACGCGCACAGGAATACTTTGATAAATATGTTATGTGAAGCTTATGTACCCACCAGCACCACTAGTGGAGAAATGGTAAACATGGTCGGATAGTTATTAGAGAGCTACAAAATCAATTTTCACGAAGATGAATTACCACCAGAAGGACTGAGTCACAATAGGAAGTTGCACATCATGGTGTGATTTGAAGATAAGTTCATCGCCAAGTTCTTGATAGATGGAGGTTCAAGTCTCAACATATGTCCATTGACCACTCTAAAGAGAGTAGGTAAAGGCTTGCACAAGATACAAATGGGAAGCGTGAATGTGAAGGCGTTCGATGGATCTCAGAGAGCCACCATTGGAAAAATCAACCTCAATCTACAGATGGGTCTGACTTGGTTTGATCTCGAGTTCCAAGTGCTAGATATATCTGATACTTACAATCTATTGTTAGGATGGCCATCGATACATGTAGTCGGAGCAGTGGCTTCATCTCTACACCAAGACGTGAAGTTTGAGTGGAATAACCAGGAGGTGATCATCCATGGAGATGGAACCAACCCCATCTACACCAACTAGAATGTTACAGTCATAAACAATAGATAGAAGCTGGGTGGAGAAATATACCATCGCTTTAAATGGGTTAACGCAATTGAAACGGACTGATGGCGGAGCAACAAGATAGAAAGCATATTGTTGTGGATGGGGTATGAACTAGGCAAGGGTCTCGGCAAAAGTCTTTAGGGGATCACCAAACCCGTGCAACCACAATACCATGGCATAAATTTTGGACTCCGATATAAATACACATGGCAAGAATATCAGGATTGGACACCACCATGGTGTGCTTCTTGTTATCTATTGGAACAACCCGTACCACCTCTGCACTAGACATTCCATCAGGTTGACATGATGCGGGGATTTGAGGAAGATGAGGTTTTGGCTGGCATGAGGAAGTTGTTTCTAGATGAAGAAGATATGGATTGCAGTGAAATTGTTGAGGAAGAGGAGAAGGAGGAAGACCTTACTATTCAGACCGTGGAACGAAGGAGCTGTTCTCAAGAACTAAATCGCTGCACCATCCCGGGCTCCCCGAGTTCCTGGGTAGCCTGGCAAATTAGCATAAATTTTTTTCAAATAGCTTTGAGCATTTAAGACGTTTTCCAGTATTTTGTTTGGAAATAATTACTCCAGCCATCGAGTCATACTTGTTGACATTCTTAAAGTTTTATTAATGCATTACTGCCTTTCATATTTATTATTATCTTTCTACATTATTTTAAATATAATTATTACATTTCCTGATGAATCCACGATTGTGATATGTAATAAGACAACGCAACATATGGACAGTGATTCAGAGGATCTGGAAGATGATATAATACCTGAGGAAATTGTTAGAGAAGTAGAGAACTTTGAAAACAAACTGAAGTCTAATTTGGAGGAAACTGAGACCGTTAACTTAGGGAATTCTGAAACGGTCAAGGAAATGCGCATAAGTATTAATCTATCACCATTAGAGAAGGAAGAGTATATCAGATTCCTACAGGAATATGAAGATATATTTGCATGGTCCTACGACGATATGACATGTTTAAGCACATCCATAGTAGCTCACAAACTACCCACCAATCTTGTGTGTCCACTAGTAAAGAAGAAGCTTAGAAAGTTCAAGTCAAATATGAGTTTGAAGGTAAACGAGGATGTCACCAAGAAAATCAAAGCCAAGGTTCTACGAGTGGTTGTATACCCGACTTGGTTGGCCAACATTGTGCCAATTCCAAAGAAAGACGGGAAAGTTAGAGTATGTGTCGATTGTCGGGACCTGAACAGAGCAAGTCCTAAGGATAATTTCCCACTGTCAAACATACACATACTAATTGAAAAGTGTACCAAGCATGAGATCCAATCCTTTGCGGATTGCTTCGGAGGATACCATCAAATCTAGATGGATGAATAAGATGCCGAAAAGACAACCTTTATCACACCATGTGGAATATACTATTACAAAACAATGCCGTTTGGTTTGAAGAATGCTTGGCCACCTACATGAGGGCCATGAATACTATCATCCACAATATGATACAGAAGGAAATAGAGGTGTACGTGGATAATGTTATCATCAAATCTAAAAGAAGTCTGGTCCACATGGCAGACCTGGAGAAATTCTTTGATCGGCTTCAAAAATATAATTTGAACTTGAATCCTGCAAAATGTTCCTTCGGAGTGCCTGCTGGAAAGTTGTTAGGATTCATCGTCAGTCGCCGAGGTATTGAGTTAGACACATCAAAAGTCAAAGCTATCCAGGACTTGCCGCCTCCAAAGAATAAGAAATATGTGATGAGTTTTCTAGGGCGCCTCAATTACATCAGTCGCTTCGTAGCACAATCAACCGTGATATGCGAGCCAATCTTCACAATGCTAAGGAAGGATGCTGCAACGAGTTGGAATGAAGAATGCCAAAAGGCCTTCGACAAAATCAAGGAGTATTTATCTGAACCGCCTATTCTGGTCCCACCAGAACCAAGAAGGCCGATACTGCATTATTTGTCTGTGTTAGGTGGGGCCATTGGTTGCGTTCTGGGACAACACAATGAAACTTGAAGGAAGGAGCAGGTGATATATTATCTGAGCAAGAAATTCACGCCTTATGAAGCCCGGTACTCTTTGTTGGAATGCACATGCTGTGCTTTGACATGGATAGCTCAGAAGTTGAGATATTATTTCTGTGCATACACCACATATCTCATATCAAGGATGTATCTGCTATAGGTAAGTTAGCAAAGTGGAAAATATTGCTTAGTGAGTTTAAGATTGTCTATGTAACTCAGAAGGTAGTCAAAGGGAAAGAATTGGCAGATCATTCGACAGAAAATCCCGTAGACAGAGAATACAAACCATTGAAAAAATATTTTCCCAACGAGGATGTGTCGTTCGTAGGAGAAGATATTACCGAGGCGTACGATGGTTGGAGGGTGTTCTTTGACGGAGCAGAAAACTTTAAAGGGGTAGGTATCGGAGTATTCTTCGTATCAGAAACCGGTCAACACTATCATGTATCCGAAAAACTCAGGTTTCCATGCTCCAATAAAATGGCGGAATATGAGGCCTACATCCTGGGACTCAAATTGGCCATTGACATGAACGTTCAGGAACTGCTGGTAATCGGAGATTCAGATCTTTTGGTGCACTAGGTTCTAGGGGAATGGGCTACAAAGAACACCAAAATATTTCCATATTTGCAGTGTGTACAAGAGCTGATCAAGAGGTTCACAAAGATAGAATTCAAACATGTTCAAGGGATTCAGAATGGGTTTGCAGATGCACTAACCACTTTTTCTTCCATGATACAACACCCAGATAAGAATTTCATCAATCATATCCCAATAGGAATTCATAAGAAACCAGCTCATTGTGCTTATGTTGAAGAAGAAATTTATGGAAATCCGTGGTTCCACGACATCAAGGAGTATTTGGAAAAGGGAGAGTACCTAGAGAGTGCTACCCATACTCAGAAGCGCACACTTGGTAGATTAGTTAACCACTTCTTTCAAAGTTGAGGAATTCTGTATAGAAGGACTTCTCAACTGGGATTACTACAATGTGTCAATGCCAAGGAGGCATCCAGATTGCTCGAGGAAATATATGTCGGAACATGCGGACCCAACATGAATGGTTTTGTTTTGGCCAAGAAGATACTAAGAGAAGGGTATTTTTGGATGACTATGGACATGGACTGCATCAAATATGTTCAAAAGTATCGCCAATTCTAGATAAATGCTAACATGATACGGGTACCACCCAATGAACTTAATGCAACAAGTTTGCCCTGGACCTTCTCCGCTTGGGGTACGGACATCATCAGACCAATTGAACTAGCTGCTTCAAACGGACATAGGTTCATCCTGGTGTCTATAGACTATTTTATAAAATGGGTTGAAGCCGCATCTTATAAAGCTATAACTAAGAAGGTTGTAGCCGATTTTGTTCAGGACCGCATCGTTTGTCGATTTGGAGTACCAGAGTTGATCATTACTGACAATGCCGCCTATCTCAACAGCGACTTGATGAAATCCATATATGAAAAATTCAAGATCAAGCATCGGAACTCTACAGCTTACAGGCCACAAATAAACGGAGCCATGGAAGCCACCAACAAGAACATGAAGAAGATATTGAGGAAAATGGTAGACAATTACAAAGAATGGAACAATAAGCTACCATTTTCTTTGCTCGGGTATCGCACCAAAGTTTGTACATCAGGTGGAGCAACTCCCTATCCACTAGTTTATGGTAATGAAGCCTTTATTCCCGCCGAAATGGAAATCCCTTCTTTAAGAATCATACAAGAAGCTGAGTTCAGCGATGCAGAATGGGTACAAAGCCGGTAGGAACAACTAGCTCTCATTGCTGGAAAAGAATGAACGTGGTATGTCATGGTCAACTCTACCAGAATAGAATGGCAAGAGTTTTCAACAAAAAGGTCAGGTCGATGCAATTCATGCCGGGCAGTTGGTGCTAAAGCGAATCTTCCCACATCAGGAGAAGTTAAGGGGAAATTCTCACCCAACTGGCAAGGGCCATATATGGTTCACCGGGTATTGACAGGAGGAGCTCTTATACTTGCAGAGATGGATGGAGAGATTTGGCCAAAACACATCAATTCGGACATAGTCAAGAGATACTATGTTTAAGATTATGTTTTCACTTTCTATTTGATGTAACTGAACTACGCTTAACCTGATTCCCGTTTAAGAAGGGCTACATAGGAAGTCCTGTGCGTTCGGTCACATCATAATAAAATCTTCATTTCCCCTATGGTCATAAAATATGGCAAGATTGCAAGTTTGTCCGATCTTGTCATGTTCGGAATCACCAAAAATGTATTTCCAGAAGTATGCATTTAAACTTGGGCAAAATTTTGAGGAGGATCCTCAAAATTTCGAATCAAGGAGGTTGCAATGTCTCAAAATGCATCTCAATCATCAGTTCATTAGAATTATTTTATCTCGTGCATTATCACATATTTCAAATAACTACATTTTTACAAATAATATGTCAAATGAATTAATGTTTTTCAATTTTTTTTTCTACAGCAGCCAAGCGTTACCCAGGGTGACTCAAGTAGGGCCTCAAGGTAAGAGTAAAGGCGAAGCAGGGAATCAAAATCACGAACCACCTTTCCCCTCGCAAAACTCATGATTTTCTTTGGATGCATGCATAATGAACATAACAAGAACGTTCGCAAGTACACACACACAACAAGATCACTATCTTCATAACGACAAAAGTCGCCAAACGCAAACACATCAAGCTAAGAAATGCTTTATCCTCTCGCATTTAGTCATTGATTTTCTTTCATATGGCTATGTACTACCCCTATCATTGTATAAGGCTAAGCAATGCATTCCTTAACATGAGACTAAACATTGTCTCTACTCCTTGCATAGGGCTATTGTCTCTACTCCTTGCATAAGGCTAAACATTGCCCTCAACTTGCATGATGATAAGCACTGCCTCCATTATTGCATAAGGCTAAGCACTGCCTCTCTTTGCGTGACACTAAGCATTGACGCCATTTCTTGCATGAGGCTAAGCACTACCTCCGTACTACGTAAGGATAAGCACTGCCTCCACACCACATAAGTCTAAGAATTGCCTTTCCTTGCATGAGACTAAGCACTGTCTCCACTATATCGTATGAGGTCAAACATTGCCTCCGTCATTGCATACGGCTAAACACTGTCTTCCTTGCATGAGACTAAGCATTGTCTCCATCCTTTGCATGAGGCTAAGAACTGCCTCCGTTATTTCATATGGCTAAGTATTGCCTTTCCTTGCATGAGACTAAACATTGTCTCCGCTACACTATATAAGACTAAGTACCGTCTCCTTTCTTCGCATGGGGCTAAACATTTCCCTCATCTCATAAAAGAGTAAGCCTTGTCTGGTCTCGTCCTCGCATATGACTAAGAATCACCTGTTTCCTCTATCAAAAGATTTATATTAACACATACATGCATTTTATGGGCTGAAACATCGCCACATTGTCCGAAGGCGTCATTGTCCGAAGGCACTATCCTCCTATCCGGAAGACACCACTACATGGCTTGAGGATCTCTCGAAGCTGCATATCATTATTCAAAGGCATCATAGTCCAAAGGCATCATCCTCTTGGATCGAGGACACCATTTTGTGGCCTGCGAATCCTTTATTATACGCTTCATGGCCCAAGAGGTCATGGTCTAATGATATTATCCTCATCATCCGAAGACAACCTTCATGGTCCAAAAGGAATTTGCATCATGTTTAAATTTTTACAATAACCTATATATATTCGTGTGCATCGTGTTTTAAGTTTTACAGGTAAACCGGGAGGTAACCGTGTTACAAACAGAGGAATTTTCTCTTCGATTTCTATTCACAATGTTCACATGCTTGACTATCTTAAATGTAACCGACGTCCAATAATTGATTACCTTTTGTCCCATAAACGTTCAAACAATTGCCTTATATATCTGTAATGTTCAAAATCTGTAGCTCCACCTGAAATCATCTGTTACTCATGACAATATCGCATCGAAAAGATCCTTTTCGAAACATACAACCACTCTTAAAATGACTCCATCGGTTTTGTTCGTCATTGGATCCATAACTACACACGACTTGATTCCTGTAATACTAGGGATATGTAGGCAACTCAAGAACCAGGGTTCGGCCCCCATTTTTCAAAAGTACATCACTCCTCACTCACTTCGGACAAAATTGGTCATCATTTTCTTTACCCGACAACTCTTTCATCCTTCTCGGGTAAAGAGGGGCAGCTGTTGGTACCCAATTTTGCCCTCATATCTTTTCAAATAGTGTTTGTACGTTCAAAATATTATTTCGCATCATTATTTAATTTACAAGAGTTATACAAGTATTTTCTATAATTTTCCGTAATTTTTAGAGTTTTAAATCGATTTCCTAGCATTTTAATTACTCGGTTATTTATTAATTATCCTTTCAAATTATTTTGGGATAACTTAATCATCTAAAATTATTGTTTGTTCACATATAGGTTTCATAGTATTTTTACCTTATTTTATAAAGTGGTATTTGTATTTTAGGACTATTTACACATTTTGCAATAATAGTCTATGTTCTATGCATTATTACATTTTTTCACATTATTTGTGCCAAATAGCATTTTTTTTTATATTTTTTTAATACTAAGTTATTATTTTCAATCACTTTATTGCAAAACTAATATTTTATTATCTATTAAGTATTTTTCATAAATTATTTTATTATACATTTTTGTGTATTTAATTTATATCACAATTAAAGGTTAATTTAGGACCAAAGTTAATAGTCCAAACACCCCAAAACCTTAGCCCAAACCAGAAACCAGATCCCCTCTAATCCTATAACCTAGATGGGACCCGTTATCCTAACCTGCCCCATATCCCTTTGATCATGGCCGTTGATCTCAGATGATCAACGACCCATAGTAAAACCCCACTTCCCCTTATATCCCATAACCCAAACTCTAGACCCATTTCCTATCTCTGCCACCGTCAAACACTCCGAATCCTTCTTCCCTCCTAAGAAACCCTAGCCGCCTCACCTCTAATCATTCTTCCATTCTGGCTAGACAATGGAATCTCCTTGTGATTCACCTTCCTTATTTGTGTTACCGCGCCATTATCTACGCAATAATGGTGTTTACTTAATACTTGCCTAAACTTGGCAAGTACCATCTTTCCTAATCGGGACCTGTTCAAGTCAATCTTGGAGATTTGATCAGAATCTCGTCTATATACATGAAGAAAAGCTTGATTCTTCATACTAGTTGGCCGATTTTGTGTTTGCAACACTAACTAGGGTTTGGAGTATGATTTCTTTCGTTTCCGGTTACTTTACTGACCTGCATGCACGATTTTACTCTTTTTGTTCATGTTTACTTGATTTCTTTCCTTGTTTATTTGCCTGATTTTACCATTATATAAACCCCTCTCCTAATTCCCTTTGAATAAACATTAGTCACTGAAATTAACTATTGCTACTCTCTTATTCTCTCATTTTATATACTACTCTGCAATTTGAGACCTTGACCAGCTGCCAAGGCAACTAGAACTCACTTGTTGCTCTTTCTCAGTGTGAGAACTGCCCGGGGTTCACTTGAAACCCTTGGAAACTCTGATGCACTGGGATTTGGGGTTTTATTCTCTTTTTCTATTGGCGATAAAAGTACTGCTGGAAGTTTTTCTTCTTAATACTTTTCCGTTCATTTATGACTGGTAAGTTCCTTTGGTCCTTGCGGTTTCATTCTCTATTCGTTTGTGTTCATGCTATGTATATCTAGGTCACTGAAACCTTTGTGAATCAACATGCTACTATGTCATCTCTATTTGCAGCTCTATTTATTGTGAAGTTATTCTCGTGTCTCTGTGTTTCTTCTAGCATCTCAACTGGCCTAAATTCTAGCCATGCCTCTGGCTTTCTTAAGCATGTCTAGCCTAGTGTGTTTGAGAGTGTCTGAATGCTTATATTTGTTTCTTATCCTGAGTTTATCTTCTGCCTTGTTCTGGATTCTTGGGATAAACAAAATCACAAAAAAATGTGTTCTAATTCCTGTTGAATTATTCATAACTTCATGTTGTCCTAGAGTTAATTCTTTATCACGGTGTTAGCCAAACATGCTTACCTGTTACTTAACGTGTGCTCCCTAACTTGTTCAATTTTGTGCTCCTTAATATGGCTTAAGACTTCTAGGATGAGGTTTATATCTAGCCTCTTCTCCTTCAAACCTAGTGACTGCATATCGTGTTAATCTAGAGTCGACATATTTTCACTTGTTATGAATTTTGGTACTGCTTTGAACCTTTGTACAACGATTGATACTCTATATATTAAGTCTCATGTTCAACTAATTGACATGATTTCCAATTGTTCTTAACTATTCCCACTAGCATGTTGCTATGTTGTTGGTGACCACATCCTTATTAGGCTCTCATGTTAAAAATCTTCATGTGAAAACTGCCTCTCACTTGTTCCCGTCTATGAATTTGCTAGATTCTCATGTTAATTGTCTGAAGTCTTTAATGCTAATTCTAGACTATGCTTTGCTTTGAAATTCTATTTGAAGTAGTTTGCTAGCTTATGGTGTTCGATCCCGCTACTTCAAAACCTTGCCTAAGCCCATTTTATGTATGCCTTCTGGAATTTCAGAAGTTTCATGTGATCCTGCTTATATGTCCTGGTTAGAACTGCAGTTACTTACAACTTTCAGGATTAATTATGAAACGGTGTTTAATTAATTCCCTGAGTAGTTATCACTTGCACGGTAAAGTTAGGCATCAGTAGGTAAGTCATGCATCTTGGGCTTGATATTGGACTATACATGTTGTTGGACCTGGGTGCCGAATTCAGGCATCCTCTATTATTCTGCTAAGGCTGGGATTTGGGCATGGAAGTCGTGTGAAGAGTGAGGTTGTTGAAGGTCCAGCCAGTGCCGGGTTATTTTGTTTGGGCCAGTTTCTAGGCCCGCAGTTATTCTTTATGTAATGTGTGTAATTGTATTCATTATCTAGTTCTGTAACTATTTGTAAACTAAACAATTGGGGAATTAGTGAATTGGGGAATCATGGTATTCTAATACTTGCATGAATGGGTAGAAAACATGCTTATAGAGTCTACGTGGTATATTTACTATTCTGTTCAATATGTCATGTATGCTATTTAGATTTATGTGTCATACCCTGATAGACATTGTGTCTATAAGGATCGCACACACTTCATTTAATTTGTTTGACGCTGGTACTTTATTCAAAGCATATTAGTTTAAGTAATTTCTTCTGTATCTGCTACTGAATGCTTTAGACAACATGTTTATAACGATCACACGCTTTGCTTAATAGAGAGCATGCCTATAGGATACAATAATACACGCCTTTGGTATGCTCATCTAGATACCATGACCATAGGGTTAACTAATTAATCAGCAGTTTCTATTATTTTCCTTTATACTACCTCATCTAGATGATATGCCTATAAGGATAAAGTGTTACAAAACCAAGTCTAATTGTCAATTATTAGAAATCCTGCCTATAGGATACTATCACCCGCCTAGAAAGCATTCCTATAGAGATAAATGAACAATTTTGCATTCTCAACTACTTCACTAGAGATAATGTCTTAACTGTTGAATTGCTATGCCTATAGGTCTTGAATAATTTAACATGCCTTAACTCCAAGCCTTCTTGTCTATAGATGTCTGTTCAAATAATCTGAATATCGCTGGCCTAAGCTATACTTGTCTGCCTAATTGACGTCGTGCATTCGTGTCTATATGAGAAGGTAAATCTGGGTCTTTGGTGTTGATTATATGTAGTTCAATTTGTTTTTGAGTGCGCGTAGTTTTCTCACTTTGAGCAGCCTAAGGAAGGTCTACGACTACCAAAGTAGTTGGTCCAAAGCCTCCTAGGCCATAGGCATGGGACGGGTAAAGCACACATATGGTACGATTTTGAATTTAATTAGAGCACTTTAAGGTAAAAAACTTTAACATAGTAATTGGGTAGCAGGAGATGCTAGTCTGTGCCCGCTGAATAATATCAGCAACCCCTACCTGTAGGGGGTTGCGAAGTATTATTTTTGTTGCACGGGCTGATCCTTCTAGCTAAAAAAACTTAGGACCCACCTTGTTTTCTTTATGTACTTATTACGTACACTTAGTCTTCCTTAGGCCAATGAAGTTGTATCCCTGTAGTCATTAAGATTTGTACCAATCTTCACATGTTTTAATAAGACTCTTCGACTTCTAAATTTTCCTTTATTTATTTGATCACCAAGTTTAACTATATAATCCACATAGTCTAAAGTTTGGCCCAGACCCACAATTGTGGACCTTGAAGAGTGCCTAACACCTTCTCTTTGAGGTAATTAATCCCTTACCCGATCTTTGGTGACACAGACTAGTCAAACAGAGTCATTTGCAAATAGGTGCCCTAATACACCTCAAAATCTTTAGGTGGCGACTCTTCTCTTTTAATATCTCCTTTAAAAGAGTTGTGACATGTCAAAATCCGCTTTTGCGAGAAAACGGGGAACGACAATATCAATAACCCAATAGCATTTTATCAGTTCAGGATATCGGTTATACCCGATATATGACCATCCCTAATTGAATATCAATATTATCCATATTTTCACTCTTGTCGGTTTATTTTCCAATACATATAAGATTTCAAACTAGCCTCGTTGATTGAATTGTCTTT
The DNA here is from genome assembly GCA_005239525.1 of Nicotiana knightiana. Taxonomy (NCBI): domain Eukaryota; kingdom Viridiplantae; phylum Streptophyta; class Magnoliopsida; order Solanales; family Solanaceae; genus Nicotiana; species Nicotiana knightiana. Next base: position 46,712 of record ML413963.1, on the reverse strand, counting down.
TTCATAGGTTTTGGTGTACGTGTAAAATCGGGACAAATGTTATCCGTGACTTCCTGATAAAGAAACGAGAGGGAAGTATGATCTAGCGCAACCTCGAGTGAGGTCGAACGGTTCCTCATTTATGAAATCAGAGAGGACGGACTACACAACTAGGATCAGGTACGACTGAACATTGGATCCAGGTAGAATGAAGTTCCGGGACCAAGGAAAGAGGAAAACGGTTTTGCACAATGAGAAGGGAACCGTGATATCCGCACTCAACCAGATATTATGGTGCAAATCCCGTCCAATAACAATGCTAGATCGACATTTACCGAAAAAAGAAGATTCTTGACTTATTTAAGCTTGTACTAGGATTGAAATTCCCCTATTATATAAAGGGGAGAACTTTTTAATTTTAAACAACTGTTGACACGCATATCAAAGCAATAAAAGTTCATTTTCGTCTTCTAGCTATTATTCAAAGCTTTCTTCATTTACTCACTTCATTATTTGCAACTGAGCTCATATCGAGGGCTTGATCAGAACAAGTTTTCAGTCTTCAACTTAAAACTAGGATTGATCGTTCCATTGCGATTGGTTTGATCGTTTATTCTCTCTTAATTGTTACTTATTTTTACGGGTAAACATTTTGATGCCCAAGGTCAAGAAAAGAGATAACGATATGCTTAGGGAGTTCGTGTCGAGGTTCCAGATGGAACAAATGGACCTGCCTCCGATCGCAGATGATAGATCCGTTTAGGAGTTTACTCAAGGGCTCAAATCCCGAAGTTCTGTGGCTTCTTAACAATTGGTCAAAACTTTGTGGAGTACCGAGTGGTCACTTAGATCGACGTCCATAACAGGAATCAATCAAATATCATAGTCGAGGAAGACCAATTTGGGGGGGGGGAGGGGCTCGAGGTGTATTTACCGCAATAGAGCGAATGATAGATCCAAGAGAATTAACGACCAGGATTCAAGGCCGGTCCAAGATCGATGTAAGCCATATGGCTCAGATCGAAGGGGAAACAGATCTGGGTGTCACACAGCTAGGAACAACAAGAGAAATCATCAAGGACCGAGCAACCGATGCATGATGAGCAAAAACAATTTTGACAGGCCGCTCGGAGGTAAGGAAGTGCGGAGACTATCAGAGTATAATTTCAACATGGATGCTGCAAGTATAGTGTTTTCCATAGAACACATCAAAGAGACCAAGTGGCCTTGACCACTTCAATCTGATCCCACCCAAGGGGACCAAATCTTGATGTGTAAGTACCGCGGCAATCATGGTCATAGGACCGAAGATTGTCAACAACTGAGGGAAGAAGTAGCTCGATTATTCAACAATGGGAACCTTCGAAAATTCCTAAGCGAATGGGCCAAAAATCATTTCAGAAAAAGGGACGCTAAAAAAAAAGTCGAATAAGAGGAGACCCAACATGTAATCAACATGATCATTGGGGGAGTGGATTTCCCCCAAGGGCCAATGATAAAACGCACCAAAGTTTCTATCACAAGGGAAAAATGCACCCAGGATTATGTCCCGGAAGAGGCCATCTCGTTCAGCGACGAAGACGTCGAGGGCATCATCCATCCTCACAATGATGCACTGGTAATACCCGTACTTATCAAGAAATCTTGAGTTAAACGTGTGTTGATTGATCCAGGTAGCTCAGCTGACATCATCCGATGGCGGGTCGTAGAACAACTATATTGTTGGAACAAATCGTACAGACGGTCCGGGTGTTGAACAAATTCAACATGACATGTGAGACGACGAAGGGTGAAACAACTTTACCGGTAAACACATCCGGGACCACCCAGGAAACAAAGTTCAACGTAATGGAGGGGGATATAAGGTACAAAGCCTTATTTGGAAGTCCATGGGTTCACATCATGAGAGTGGTGCCTTCAACCTTACATCAGACATTGAAATTTCCCACTCTAGGAGGAGTCAAAACAGTCAACCGGGAACACCCGACTGCAAAGGAGATATTCGTTTTCAATGAAGTAATCCTGGTGCCCACGATTTCGACACCAAAGAGTAGGGGATTGGTTGAATAAAAGGAAACCAAAGAGAAATCAACGATCCCGTCCTGAACCGGGACAGAAAAGTAAGAGGAGCACATAGCGGACGAAGATGAAGATTACGGTGTCCCGAGATCTTTTATAGCATCCGATGACACCGATGCCACTAAGTCAACAAACGAGGAATTGGAGCAGGTTATAATGATTGATCACCTGCCAGATCGAAAGGTATACTTGAGCACGGGCCTAACTCCCGAGCATAGGAAAAAACGTATTGATTTTATTAAAGCTAATGCCAATTGTTTCGCCTGGTCCCATTTAGATATGACAGGGATCCCAACAGAGGTAAAACCTCACAAATTGAGCATGGATCCAAAATTCCACCCAGTCAAACAATAGAGAAGGCCGTAGTCTGAGATCAAACACGCGTTAATCAAAGACGATATCTAAACATTTGAAAATAGGGTCCATCCGGGAAGTTAAGTGCCCGGAATGATTAGCTAACGCAGTAGTCGTACCTAAAAAAGGAAACAAACTTTGAACGTGTGTATATTATAAGGATCTAAACAAGGCGCGTTTGAAGGATTCATTCCCTTTGTCTAACATCTATCGAAGATCGACGCAATGCTGGACATGAGATATTGACGCTTATTTTGGGTACAACCAAATTATGTTGGAGCCGGGCCATCATGAAAAGACTTCTGTTATAACCAAATTCAGCACCTACTATTATAATGTGATGCCGTTTGGGCTAAAGAACGTTGGTGCAACGTACCAACACCTAGTTAACTAGATGTTCGAAAAACAAATATGGAAATCAATGGAGGTTTATATTGATGATATGTTGGTTAAATCCCTATGAGCAGATGATCATTTGAAACATTTGCAGGAAACCTTCAGCATATTAAGGAAGTACAACATGAAGCTTAACCCGGAGAAGTGAGCTTTCAGGGTTAGCTCGGGCAAGTTCCTCGGGTTCATGGTGTCTAATCAGGGAATATAAATCAATCCAGACAAAATAAAAGCTATATAAGATATCATCGTAGTTGACAACTTTAAGGCAGTTCAAAGATTGACCGAAAGGATAGCCGCGTTGGGCCGGTTTATTTCGAGATCATCTTATAAGAGCCACTAGTTTTTCTCAGTATTGAAAAAGAAGAACGACTTGTCATGGACCTAGGATTTCCAGTGAGCTTTAGAAGAACTCAAGCGATACCTATCGAGCCCTCCCTTTCCACACACTCTGACGGCGGACAAACAATTACACCTCTACTTGGAAATTCTTGAGGTGGCGGTAAGTGGCGTCCTGGTCTGGGAAGAAGAAGGTATATAATTTTCTATTTATTTTGTTAGTAGAACCCTAGGCGATGCCGAAACAAGGATCCACACTTGGAAAAATTAGCGCTCTCTTTATTAAACGTGTCTAGAAAATTAAAACAATAATTTCAATGTGTTGTGACCTCGTACCCACTGAGAAATGTTATGCACAAACCTGAGCTCATGGGTTGGTTGGCCAAATGGAACGTATAAATTAGCGGCTACAATATCGAGTACAAACCACAAACTTCTATACAATCTCAGATTTTAGAGAACTTCGTGGCCAACTTTACGCCGGCCTTGATGCCTGAGGTTGAGAAGGAATTATTGCTCACTTCAGGGACTAGCTCGGTAGATCTAACCCTATTCACGGACGTCTTTTCCTATGCAAAGGGGTCGGGGCTGGGCATCGTATTAAAACCACCAGCATGTAACATGATAAGGTAGTCTATTAGAATTGTAAAATTGACTAACAACGAAGCCGAATATGAGGCTATGATTGCAAGTTTAGAAATGGCCAAGAGCCTGGTGGCCGAGGTGATCGAGGTCAAATGTCACTCCCTCCTTGTTGTCAACTAAGTCAACATGATGTTATAAGTAAAATAGGAATGAATGCGGAAATACTTGGATAAGTTGCAGATGATATTACACCAATTCAATGACTGGAATTTACACCATGTACTTCGAGATCAAAATAACGAGGCCGATGCATTGGTCAATTTAGGATCGTCAGTAACTCCGACGGATTTGACTCCGAAGTAGTAGTAAAGTTGATAAACTCGATGGTCGAAGAAGGTCATGCCAAGGTGAACTCGATAATATTGACTTGGGACTGGAGGAAAAAATACACAGACAACCTGGAGAAACGGAAATTGCCATCAGATGCCAATGAGTCAAAGGACCTGTGTCCTAAAGCTGTCAGATTCAGCCTGGTCGAGGGAAAACTATACAGAAGATCCTTTTTCGGGCCACTAGCTAGGTGCTTGGGTCCAGGGGAGTCTAACTATGCCATGAGAGAAGTACACGATGATACTCTGGAATCCATTCGGGAGCGGAATCCCTGGTTCAAAAATTAATCAGATCTGGTTATTATTGGAACGAGATGGAGAAGGATACGAAAGAATCTGTTCGTAGATGTAACGAATGCCAAAGACATGCCCCCGATGATTTATCAACTAGGGGAAATACTTCAACCGAACCTATCCCCGTGGCCATTTATAAAATGGGGGATGGACATCGTCGGTCCCTTGCCATGAGCACCCAGTACAGCCCAATGCATACTACTCACGACTGATTATTTCTCCAAGTGGGTCGAAGCACATGCATTCGAAAAGGTTCAGGAGAAAGAGGTCATCGACTTCATCTGGGGATCATATAATATGCCGATTCGGATACTAGCCGAGATCGTTTGGGATAATGGGAAGCAGTTCGTCGGCAGCAAGTTAAGTATGTTTTTTGAAGACCGCAAAATTAAAAAGATCTTGCCAACAACTTACCACCCTAGTGGGAACGTTCAAGCAGAGTCAATAAACAAAACTATAATCCAAAACTTGAAGAAGGGATTGACCAATTCAAGGGTAAAATGGAAAGAAATCATGCCCGAAGTCTTGTGGGCATATCGAACTACTTCAAAGTCTAGCATCGCTGCGGCCCCATTCTCTTTAGTCTACAGCGCGGAATCTCTGATCTCGGTAAAAGTAGGGAGTTCCATTACACTAGCGAGACATAAAATGGCGAGGCCATAGCCGCAAACTTGGACTTCTCGAATGAAAGGCGAGAAGCCGCCATGGTCGGGTTGGCTTCACAAAATCAATGAATGGGGGAGATAATACACCCGAAGGGGTAACCTCCGACATTTCCGAGTTGGGGACTTCGTATTAAGGAAATGTGTGATACACACCAAGAAACAAAGAGACGGTAAACTAGCCCTGAACTATGAAGGTCTGTATAGAGTTGCTAGTATAATCAGGAAACGTTCATATAAGCTTGAGTCAGGGAACAGTGTACAACTACCGAACAATTGGAATGTGGCACACTCAAAGTGGTACTGCTAAGGTGCAAACACAATTTCCTTTGAAATTTGTTATGCTTTGGACTAACTCATGCATGTATTCATTCGAGGATAAATTTGACAATTAGGTCTAAAAGTAAGTGTTGTACTCTTTTTCCCTTGGACTGATTTTTCCCGAAGTGGATTTTACGGCAAGGTTTTTAAGGAGGCAACAGTAAAATGTGCTACCTTGGTTTTGAGGACCCGCCTGAGGCCAGAGTTGCTGACCCCCCGATTAGAACGGTATTATGTGAGCCCTCACGAGCTCAATCTCGAATACTGGGGGATCCATAACGCCCTAAGTTATGATCCTTAGGAGGCATTCTTGTTTGATAGTAAAATCCAAGGCTTGAGTATTATATTTCATTGTAAGGGTCCAACGGTCAAACGAACCGTACTCGTATAGCTCATTGCCATGGCACAATGCTTCTGCGCCATCGATCATGTACTCTACATACAAAGTAATGAAAGAAATTTGCCTTATATTTCATCACTTCGCATTTGCACCATCGATATATTCATTAAGTTATTTAGAACAAATAATGGGTCCAAAATCCTAGAACCACGGGCCTCGACGAATCGGAGACTGCTATCCGATAATAAGATCGGACAGCTTGGGCTACCGAATCCCAAAGGCACCGAGCCTATTAGTAAGGGCCCAAAAAATAAAGGCTACTGCCAACTAAAAAAATAGCTCGGAGACGTCCGAGTCCGTACTTAAAAATTAAGGTCCTTACACATGATTAAAACCTATTAAAAAAGCCCACCCTCGGCAAAATACCATCGTGTCCGATTAAAAAATTCAAGTATCTTTAAAGTCTTCATTTCTTATAAGATATTCTGAAGTCTCGGCACCTCAGAGTTGTTATCGAAACCAGGCCTCATTCGGGCTAGAACGAGCACTCTAAGTTATGTCAAATTTAATGCTAAGGAATTAATGAAAATATTCAAATAAAATGTTGCAAACAGATACTAAAAAGTAAAAGACACAGAATAGCTGAAGGGAAAATTTTATGTATTCCAAAAATATTTACAAAGGCACGGTAAAACGGCCAAAAAATGTGTACAAAAGAAAATGAAAAATATACTAAGATATCTCCGCTTGGTCTTCACTAGAGACGGATTCACTATCGAAACCCTCGGGCTCATATATATCTTTAGCCACCTCGACCCTTTTAGCCTGTTCAATCTCAACCAATAGATCGAACCCCCAGGCGTGAATCTTCTCGAGGGTCTCCCTCTGAGCAGCATCCTGGGATTCAGATTGTCCTTTGACATGACCGTTCAGGAACTGCTGGTAATCGGAGATTCAAATCTTTTGGTGTACTAGGTTCTAGGGGAATGGGCTATGAAGAACACTAAAATATTACCATATTTGCAGTGTGTACAAGAGATGATCAAGAGGTTCACAAAGATAGAATTCAAACATGTTCAAAGGATTCATAATGGGTTTGCAGATGCACTAGCCAGTTTGTCTTCCATGATACAACACCCAGACAAGAATTTCATCAATCCTGTCTCGATAGGAATTCATAGGCAACCAGCTCATCGCGCTCATGTTGAAGAAGAGATTTATGGAAATCTGTTGTTCCACGACATCAAGGAGTATTTGGAAAAGGGAGAATACCTAGAGAGTGCTACCCATACTCAGAAGCGCATACTTCGTAGATTAGTCAACCACTTCTTTCAAAGTGGAGGAATTCTATATAGAAGGACTCCTTAATTAGGATTACTATGATGTGTCAATTCCAAGGAGGCATCCATATTGCTCGAGGAAATACATGCCGGAAACTGCGGACCCCACATGAATGGTTTCGTTTTGGCCAAGAAGATACTAAGAGAAGGGTGTTGATACCCAATTTTTTTCTCATATTTTTAAAATGTATATATATACTTTTAAAATAGTATATTTTCATCATCATTTAGTTTATAAACCTATGCAAGCATTTTCCAAAATTTTCCATAATTTTTAGATATTTGACAACCGATTTCGGACCAATTTTTGCCCACAACCCTCAAAATCCTAGCCAGAACACCCCAGCCCAAACCAAAATAACCCAACCTTCTAAAGCTGGTCGGTGCCCCATCTCTATGACCCGCCCGGTCCAACTTTTAATCTTGGTCGTTAATCTCTCAAGATCAACGACCCTTATTCATCCCTTCCTTTTAATTATACCATCACCCCCAAACCCTAACCACTCCCATATAATCCGCCACCCTCACACACTCTCAACCCCCCCTCTTCTTCAACTAAACCCTAACCGCCGCCCACCTAAAACCTTCTCCTAATCCCACCAAATATGGGATTCGACTACCATTTCTTGCCATATCTGACCCCCTTTTGGTACTGGTTGTTTTCTTATGGTATTACTTAGGTGCTTACCTAAACATGCAAGCATATCTCTTCCGAAATTGAACCAAAATGGTTCAAATCCCTTATTTTGAGTATTATTCTATCTATATACGTCCTATGCTACTGTGTGAGTATGATTTATTTTTATATTCTGTTGATTTTCATTTCCCCTAAAAAGTAGGGTTTACAGATCTCTCTCTTAAATTGATTTTCAGACCGATTTGCATGTTTATTTACCTTATTCTTTTCTTAATTTACTCCGTTTCCTTGTTTTTTGCTCGACTTTTACTACTAGATAAACCCCTCCCCCCATTCCCTTTTGGAAAAACTCTAATCGCTAGAATCTCCACTGAAAAACTAAGGCTTTTCAATCTGTGTTCATTTATTCTCTTGTTCTATTTTGGCTCTTGGCCGGCTGAAAGGCAAGGCATTTCCTATTTTTCGACCTTCCTTGGGTGTGAGAACTGCTCTGGGTTCTTTGAAACCCTTGGGAACTTAACGCATCTGAGATTCTGGGTCATATTACTGTTCTTTTCTTGTTTGTCCCATTGAGCAATAACTGGTTAGTTCTCAACTTTCGCAATGTTCATTCTCTTATGTTCTTATTAGCATATCCATGTTCCTGAAATTGAATAACTTAATGTATTTATCGACTCTCTTTATGTGTGATTCTGTTATGATATAAACCTCTCTAGCATTAACTCACGCCTAAACTGTTAACGCTAAAATGTATCTGTATAACTTAGATAATTTGTGCAGTCTGGAGTTTGTTTAGCTTCATGTATTGATCATTGAGTGTTTACATTGACTATATGGCCCCATTATGTTTCCTGTATTTTCTGAATTTCTATAATGATTGACTTATATCTTTAGTATCCCTAATCTGTATTGAAACCCTCACTCTAGCTGTAATTTGCTCCTATGACTATGTTTGTCACTTAATATGTTCTTGCCTTGCTCAATTTTGTACCCTAGCAACTAGGTGGAACCCTTCGGACTAGTTTCTTAAATTGTGTACCCTATAATGGCTGATTCTGCTTGCCTCACTGGTATAAGTTGTACTATTTAAGCCCTAGTGTTAGCATAATTTGATCCTTAGGGTTGAACTTGTTAATCTAGTGTTAATTGTTGCCTTACTGGCCTGATGTTCCCTTGCTTATTAATATGTAACAAAAGTACCATGCCCAAATGTGTTAAGTGAAAACTTGCAGTATTAACTTGTTCTTTGAGTTCATGAACCCTCTTTGTTGATATGTTCATCATGTGATCACTTTGTAATGTTTGTGCACTCTCCCAAACCCTATTAATTTACTACTATTTTCATTGGTTGCTTCCATATCCTAACCTATAATTCTTGGACGGTTGAAATCCAAGGCTACTAAAGCTATCCCTGTTAACCTCCTAGTGTGAGCACTGCTCGGGGTCCATTTTGAGACCCTTGTGAAGTCTGACACACTAGGGCCTAAGGTTCTTGGCCATTCTTTCCTGACTACTCATTTCTTCTCTCTCTCTCTCTGCCTATTGAATAGGCAAATTGGCTTGTGGAAATGACTGTTTTCCTGGAGCCATTGATCAAACTATGGCTGTTGGGTTTGGTCCAAGTTCTCTTATTGCTCCTGGTCTATGTTGAAATCTGTGTGAAGACAAAGTTGAAGGCCTGACAGAGGTGGGTACTTTTCGGCCTGTATTGGGCCTACTATAGTTACTAGTACCACTTTGTAATTTTATTCATTATTGGGCCTGTAATAATTCTGTAATAACAATTGGGATATTAGTGAAAATTGGGGAAAATGGGTCTATTCTAACGTTGGCGTGAAAGGGTAGAAATCCTGCCTATAGGATCTGAATGTTTAATTTTGCTCAACATGCTCTATTTTTAGATAACATGCCTATAGGACATGAATATTTCACTTGTTCACGNTTTCGGCCTGTATTGGGCCTACTATAGTTACTAGTACCACTTTGTAATTTTATTCATTATTGGGCCTGTAATAATTCTGTAATAACAATTGGGATATTAGTGAAAATTGGGGAAAATGGGTCTATTCTAACGTTGGCGTGAAAGGGTAGAAATCCTGCCTATAGGATCTGAATGTTTAGTTTTGCTCAACATGCTCTATTTCTATGTGTTTTTTTAGAAATAATGCCTATAGGATCTGAATGTTTAATTTTGCTCAACATGCTCTATTTTTAGATAACATGCCTATAGGACATGAATATTTCACTTGTTCACGTGTTCCATTCCCACACGTTGTTATCTGCCTATTATGTTGCAACCTAGTGATTATTTGTTCAAATTGCTTTATGATAGACATCATGCCTATAGGATCACGTTGAGTAATAAATACATTCTCTTCATAATATTCACATAGATATCATTCCTATAGGACTATAATCGAATTAGCTATTGTTACTGTTATTCCCATTGTATTGCTTGCCTAGAAAGCATGCCTATAGGAATGAAAAGATAAAAAACCAGTTTTAATTGCCAATTCTTAGAAATCCTGCCTATAGGATCTTGTTTCTTGCCTACAAAGTATGCTGATAAAATCAATGCTGCCAATTGAGCGATCAAACTATTTCACTGCCTTATTTCGCAAACAATTTAGAGATTATGCCTATAGGATTTGTAGTACTTGCGATCTGCAAATTTGTTGTTTTAAGACAACATACTGCCTATATCTTTAAAATTCAGAATCACATAGAAGCCATGACTATAGGATTTAAGGACTCTATTTCCTATTAAGTCTGAGATTTGTCAACTGCCTAATATGTAAAACATGTTTGCGTGCATTTGTTGCTTATATGTGGAGGCCAACTTGAACCATTTAGTGCCCTTATGTGCATTCATACATGTTTTGAATGTCGCTTAGATTTATCATTTTGAGCAGCCTAAGTTAAGTCTAGAACCACCCAAAATAGAGGTCCAAATGCCTCCTGGGCCATAGGCATGGGACGGGTAATGCACGCATAAGGCGTGATTTAGAATCAGCTAGTGCGCTTTAGGTAAAAGCTCAAAGATAGTAATTAGGTAGCAGGAGATGATAGTCTGTGCCTGCTGAATAATACAATTAACAACCCATCTCGAGGGAGTTACGAAGTATTAGTTATGTTGAGCGGGGTGATCCTTTAGGCTAAAAAACTTAGGACCCCTCTCATCTTTCTTTGAATCAAGTGTTTGTATTTACTCAAAGTCTTTTAATAATAAATTTTCCCAAACTTCTTGATTTCTTTGTCTTTGTTTATCTGACTAATTCATATAATTCAAGTTCGATCGGGACCCACAGTTGTGGACCTCGAGGAGTGCCTAACACCTTCTCTTCGAGGTAATTTGAGCCCTTACCCGATCTTTGGTGACGCAAACTAGTAAACCCGAGTCATATGCATATAGGTGCACTAACGCACCTTAAACCTGTTAGGTGGCGACTCTCCTCTTTTAACACCTCCTTAAAATAGTTGTCACATATCGAAACCCGATTTCGCGAGAAAAAGGGGCGCGACAGCATGGCGACTCTGCTGGTGATATTTTTAGGCTCTTACCATAGCAAATTTATTTGTATGAATTAGTCTTCCCTAACAAACGTGTCTTTTATTATTTTTGTTGTTACATGAATATCGCGCTCCCGTCTCCCTTTTATTGCTGCATGCACACCCTTTTGCCTATTTTCCCTTTATTTGAATCCGCATTAATATGCAAATCTTTGCTCAACTTGGTTATAACATGTGTTTTCCTTTATTTCTAGTCCTGTTTGCTTGCTCCAAGTTTTCCCTTTAAGAATTGCTACACCATGTCTCTCCCCACCCTTACTCCCTCGCTTACTTTGTTACAACTTCCACATTGCGCGAACTAACTTCTTCTAGTTTTCCTTTTTTTTTGTCTTTACGTTTCATTTAATACTGCATTTACTGTTTTCATCATGAAAAATATTTGACAACGTGTTGTTTTATCTTTGTATAAATCATGCTCCACATCATATTCCACTCGTGCCTAATTAATACCATAGTGGCACTTGATGAGTGCCCGCCCTCTTCCTAAATCACCCTTTAAATTTGGAAAGGCTTATTTGTGGTAAAACTAGTCGATCAGCGGTGCAGTCAATGGTTTCATGCCTTTCTCTCTCAAGTTTTCCGCTTGAGGGTACCGATATAGACTCTTCTAGAAATCCCCACTCTAATATTAACTGTGCATTAAGGGTGTCTAACGGGTGGGCCGGGCCGGGCCGGGCCGGTTACATTTTTTTTGAACCTGACGGGTTGCAGTTACGGGTTCTTACCGGTTAATTGTTAACGGGTTTAACGGGTTGGGGCTTATCCGGGTAAAAACGAACCCGTGCGGGTAGGGGTACTGCCGGGCCGGACCGGGTTAACAGTAAAAAAAAAAATTTTTTTTTTTGTATTTGTTAGAACTATCGTAAAAATATAAACAAAAAAATAAACTTATAAAAATAGTGTTTGAATAAAGGATACAAATACTTTAAAATTCTTATATTTGAATATATCATTAAGAATTTACTTATAATTTGCAAGTTCAAAACTTCAAACTTGCAAATTAAAGTTTACATTTAATACTTCAAATTAAAGTTTAAACTTGTATTTATACGTCTAATAATATTAAAATAACAAACTAAAACATTAAGCATAAATGCATAATACGTCTAATAATATTTTTTTTTTAAAAAAAAAAAAAAAATTTAGCCGTTAAAACCGGGCCGGTCCGGGCCGGTTTAACCGGTAAGTGCACTGTTCACTTTGACCGGGTTGGACCGGTCCGGGTAACCGGTAGAAAAATTATAAACGGACCAATCCCCTCTAACCCCCCTACCCAGCCCACCCGGCCCCCTATGAACCGGGCCGGTTCGGTTCCGGTTTTAACCGGTCTGGGCCGGTCCGGTTACGGGTCAACCCGGCCCGTTTGCCACCCTTACTGTGCATGCATCAGGTCCAAACCTAGTATGGGTTAGAACGCTGTCCGCGTGATAACCCAATGTAAAGCCTAGTCCAAAGTCCGCCGGGATTTCAATAATCCCAATGGACACAATCACGATCTATGCATTATTTGGAGAAAACATGCCAATATGTTGATCATTAATGTGCAAATAGTCAAATCCGAAGGGGGAAAGGGCTAACTTTATTTGTTTTGCAGAAATGAGGCACGAAGTCCCCAGGTTCGGCATGGTTCAAAATATCCCACCTTTGCTGCTGGATTGGAGGAAAAATCTCTCGCCAAGTGACAAAAACCATGTAAAAAGAGTCTTTGGGAATTTACCCTCTTTATTAGACATTCAGCCAAACAATGCACTAATTGGGGCCGCCATCATGTTTTGGGATGAGAAGAGAGTTGTCTTCCATTTTGGTGACATAGAAATGACTCCGCTTTTAGAAGAAATAGGAGGCTTCGCCGGAACCCATGGGATAGCCCTGGTTGGTTGGTACCAGAAAACCGCACTTTCCAGGTTTCTTGAAAATGATGGGTTACTCTGTCTGAAGAAGTCTTATATACCATTTGAGTTCTTTTATGAGCATGGGCACAACAAGTCATATCGCCTTTACTATGACGAGCTCGCCATCACTTCTTTGGGTTGGACACACCGGCGGGTCTTTATATTCATTGTCTGTTTTCTGGGGATGCTGATATTTCCAATAAAGGGAGAAATGACCCACACCCCCTAACTATGGTCACTAGGACTTTAATGGAGGTAATTAAGGGGAAAACTTACACCATTGTCCCTATGATTCTGGCTGAGATGTTCCGGGATTTAGATCGTTGCAAGAAAGGGTATGGGCACTTCGAGGATTGCAATCTATTGCTGCAAGTATGGTTGTTAGAACACCTTCAGTGAGGTGAATACCGTCAAGAACTCCTGCGACGACCATGGAATGACCACATAGCCTATCACCATCCGAAGAGAATGACTTTTATCCCAAACAGGTTTGCACAACCAGAAATGCTGTGAGCTAGGTACATTTCTTCAGTAATCTAACTGATGAAAAGGTGCAGTGGATGTTCGAATGGTTCCCTAGCAGCAAGTTCACCATCAGGTCGAGAGAGGCTCCTCATCTAGTGCTAATCGGATTGAGAGGAATCTATCATTATTCTCCTATAAGGGTTATGAGGCAAGCTGGGAGAAAGCAGGTTATACCACGAGTTTCCAACATGGTTCAGTACAAAGCACACTTCAAGGGGAGCACCATTCCATTCAAGTTTGAGGCACATCATATGTGGAATCAAAAGATCATTGTGGAGAAAGATACCATCGAGCCAGATCGGTATCACTCCGGCCATGTGTACTTCTATCCATCATGGTTGGTAGATGATATAACGGGAGATGTCAAGCCATGGATTAATTTGAGGAATAGGGTCATAGACAACGCTGCTGAAGCACAAGTCAAATACAGGATGTTGCGCAAAAGGGTTTTCGAGTCTGAAGCCAGGCATTTGGAGCAGCATAAAGTGGACATGGAGCAATCAACGAGTGGAGAGGAATCACTACTAAATCAACAGAGAGGTTGGAATATTTGGCGCAGGGGTTGATGGAGCTCGAGGGAAAGATGAGGAAGAGAATACTGGACTGTCAGAATGCAGAGAGAAGCTAGCAAGAGCATATCTGTTGTTGGACATGCGTGACCTGGGGAACTTGATTGATAGAGCTAAGAATGACCAAGCATGGAGAAGGTCCCTCGGGGACCAAATAGACTAGGAATAATGTTTTATTTTCTTTCTAGACTCATTTTAGACTTTAGTTGTAATAAGGCAAATTCCATTATTGACTTTTTATAATTATCGTCGTTTTAGTTGAGATTTGGTCTATTTATCATATTAATGAAATGACGCAGTTATTGGCATCGATTTTCTCCAAATCTATATGTCGTTTAGGCCTACCTCGAGCGCATGAGGACCCCAAATTAGGACGCGAATTTATAATTCCACAATACGTGTTTAAATACCGAAAATATCCTTTTAATACTCCTTACTGACCTATTTACCTTTTGTTTTTCTTTTCTTTTGTTTACTCCCGTTCCCTAAGGTTGGTTCATGCATACTGGCATCATCAGCATACCATACCAGATATAGAGGTCCTCCACCTCCTCCTCCTCCAAGTGATCCCAAAAACAAAGGAAAAGCTAAAATGGATGATATGAGTGGAATCAGGAAAGACAACGTTACACATGCAGAGAACGTCGAAACTTCGGATGGTCGGAGTACTCCGACACCGAATGACTTGGTCTTGCGGTTAGAATAAAAGATACTGGAGTTATAAGGGGAACTTGAGCAGGTCCAGAACTTAGAAAACCTTTCCCTTACCCTAAATGTTCCCGATATCAATCAACAAAACACCCAAAACCCAACACCTCCCAAGAACACACAAAATCAGCATCCACAAAATCCTCTCACACCTCATCAATGTGCCACGTATCCACAAATCCTAATCCTCCATCAGTATCGACTCCTCTATAACATCACCATCATCCGACCCAGTATCCATAAACCACCACCTATAATACACCTCAAAATGCACCACAACCTACACCTGATCCCCAAAACTCAACCAATGACCACCACGACGCCCAAATTCCTAGAGTCCATCAAAGTAACCCTATATACGTGGAAACCTTACCCCACACTCCACAACAGACCCTATATACAACGGAGTCCTCCGAGAAGGACCTGCTCATCAAGAACATGTCGGAGGAACTCAAGAAGCTTACTAGTCGAGTCCAAGGTGTCGAAGGTGGTAAAGGCGCCGAGGGGTTGAATTATGAGGATTTGTGTATTCAGCCGGACGTAGAACTGCTAGAGGGTTACAAACCTCTTATGTTTGAAATGTTCAACGGGATAGATGATCCGAAGGTACATTTGAGGACATATTGTGACAAGCTCGTAGGGGTCGGTAAAGATGAAAGAATCCACATGAAGTTTTTCATGAGGAGCCTCATTGGAGACACCATGTCCTGGTACATCAGTCAAAACCCAAAGAAATGGGTTAACTGGGTGAGTATGGCGTCAGATTTTATGGATTGATTCAGGTTCAATACAGAAAATGCGCCAGACGTCTTCTATATTCAGAATCTTAAAAAGAAGCCAAAGGAAAGTTTTCCCGAGTATGCTACTCGGTGGAGGTCAAAAGCTACGAAAGTAAGGCCATCATTGGAAGAATAACAAATGAGCAAGTTCTTTGTCCGAGCTCAGGATCCGCAATATTGTGAGAGACTGATGGTTATTGAGAACCATAAATTTTAGACATTATCAAATTGGGAGAAAGAATAGAAGAGGGGATTAAGAGTGGAACGGTAACAAATTTTGAAGCACTACAGGCTACAAACAAAGCCTTGCAGTCTGGCGGCATTTCTAAAAAAAGGAAGTAGGGGCAGTGATGGTGGGCTAAGGTCCGAAGTCTCCTCTCACATACCAAACACCCCCACCCGCATATTATTCCTTTACCTGCCAGATACCAACAACCCGCCACCACTTACCACACTTACAATACCCATCTAACATACTACCACTCACCACCAGCCCGCCAAAACTACCAAAAACCTAGACCGAATTTCGACCGCAACCGCTCAAATAATACACCCCATTTGCTGAACCCATCAGCCAATTGTACGAGAGACTGAAGGCTTCTTGTTATGTCACTCCCATTCTCACCGTTGCCATGGAAAATTCCTCCCAGTGGGTCAACCCAAACAAGACATGTGCTTACCACTCGGGCATGAAGGGTCATACTATTGATGATGTCGCACTTTGAAGGATAAGATCTGGACGTTGATTGACACCAAGGTTATACAAGCAAAAGAGGCTGCACCTAATGTTCATAATAATCCTCTCCCAGATCACAGGGGTGAGGGGGTAAATGTGATATAAACCGACAAAGAATGGGATCCGTAAGGGTCAATTGGGATCATTCGTAAAGGGGATAGTCCTAAAATACGTCCAGTTACTCTAACACCTATTGTGGTACTTATTCAGTCATCGATTGAGGTTAAGGTAGCCGCACCGACTCCGTTTAAGGTTGAAGTAACAATGCCCTCAGCCATGCCAACTCTGTTCGAGGTGGAAGTGACCACACCCTTCACCGTGACGGTAGCTCCTACACCGTCCTTTAAGTCCAATGTTATACCCTAGGACTATGTTGCAGAAACGAGAAGGAACGGAAAGAAACACAATGCATGACCAGAACTGCTAGGATTTATATGCTCGAGCATTTGGTAGGGACAAGTAAAGAAGTTGATTCTAAACCGCCTATCATTGAAACTGGCCCATATGATCTTTGGAGAAAGGTGCAAGCAAGAGAGTATTATGTGGTTGATCATCTGAACAAAACCCCTTCTCAGATATCCATTCTATCACTACTACAGAACTCCGAGGCGCATAGGAATGCATTGATGGAAGTGTTGAATGAAGCTTACGTACCCAATAGCATTACCAGTGGAGAGATGGCCAATATGGTGGGACAAGTATTGGAAAGACATAAGATCACTTTCCACGAAGATGAATTTCCGCCGGAAGGGTTGAGTCACAACAGGGCACTACATATCACAGTGCAGTACAAAGACAAATTTGTTGCCAGGGTCTTGATAGATGGAGGTTCAAGTCTCAACATCTGTCCATTAACCACTCTGAAGAGGTTGGGTAAAGGTTTGCATGAGATACGAGCAGGAAGTATGAATGTTAAAGCATTCGATGGGTCCCAAAAGGCCATGATTGGGGAGACCAACCTTTATTTGCAGATGGGCCCGACTTGGTTTGATGTTGAATTTCAAGTGTTACACATATCCGCCACATACAATCTGCTGTTGGGACGACCCTAGATACACGTTGCTGGGGCCGTAGCTTCTACTCTGCATCAGGCTGTGAAGTTTGAATGGAACCATCAGGAAGTTATCTTCCATGGAGACGAGAGTAATCCTATTTACACCAATCAGATTGTTCCGGTTGGTGAGAATATAAGGAAGTTGGGTGGAGAGACTTACCATCGCATTGAGCGTGTCAACGCGATTGAGAAAGATAAATGGTGGAGTAGCAAAAAAGAGAGCGTATTAGCATGGGCAGGGTATGAACCTGGTAAGGGGCTCAGAAAGAATCTCCAGGGTATCTCCAAACCAATACAGCTAAAGCGTCAGTCACGGCGCAACCTTTGGACTAGGATATCAGTACACTTGGAAGGAGTACAACAATTGGTCACCGCTGTGGCGTGGTCCTTATTACCCTCTTGAGCAGCTGGTACCGCATTTGAGCGAATCTTTTCATCAGGCCGACATGATGTGGGGGTCTGAAAAAGATGAAGTTCTTGCTAGCTTAATTTGTTCTTGGAAGATGAAAATATCGATTGCAACACATTAATTGAGGAGGAAGAGGAGTAAGGCCTCGTCATTCAGACAATGGAGAAGGGAGCTTTTCTCAGGAACTGGACTGATACACCATCACGGGCCCGCCGAGTTCTGGGGTAGCCTTGCCATTAGCATCATTCATTTTAAAAACTATTTTTATGGGCAGTATTTTGTTATTTTGCTTTGAAAGAATTGTTTGGATCGTTAAAATTGCTTTTGTTTGACGTTTTGGTATTTATCAATGGTTTGCTATTTTAGTATTTATTACTATCATTTACATTTTCTCAACAACATTATTATTACTTATCCTGATGAACCAACAACTCTGACATGTAATGAGACAACGCAACATAAGGATAGTGACTCGGAAGAAAATAGAAGAAGAAGATGTAATACTTGAGGAAATTGTCAGAGAAGTGGAAAATTTTGAGAACAAGCCTAAGTCCAATCTGGACGAAACCGAGATAGTCAATTTGGAAAATTTTGAAACAGTCAAAGAAACTCGCATAAGCATTCACCTGTCACCATCAGCGAAAGAAGAGTACATCTGTTTCCTGAAAGAGTATGAAGACATTTTCGCTTGGTCTTATGATGATATGACTGGTTTGATCACATCTATAGTGGCTCATAAACTACCTACCAACCCTTTGTGTCCGCCTGTAAAACATAAGCTCAGAAAGTTCAAGCCAGATATAAGTCTGAAAATTAAAGAAGAAGTCACCAAGAAGATCAACGCTAAGGTTATCACATTGATTAAATATCCAACATGGTTGGCTAGCATCGTGCCAGTTCCGAAGAAGGATGGGAAAGTCAGAGTATGTGTCGACTATCGGGATTTAAACAAAGCAAGTCCCAAAGATGATTTTCGGTTACCCAATATACACATACTGATTGACAACTGTGCCAAGTATGAACTCCAGTCTTTTGTGGACTGCTTCGCGGGATATCATCATATCTGGATGGATGAGGAAGATTCCGAGAAGACATCCTTTATTACACCATGGTGGGTGTATTGCTATAAAATGATGTCGTTTGGTTTGAGAATGCTGGGGCCACTTATATGAGGGCCATGATAACTATTTTCCACGACATGATACACAAGGAGATCGAAGTAAATGTGGAAGACTGTTATGCCCCGCAATATTACGTCAATATTATGTCCCCCAGTATTATATTACGACGATGTTGTACCATGTAGTATTGTACGTTGAATTTATCGTAAGGTAATTGATATCAGTCCAAGGAAAAGATTATTTGGAGATTATAAGGATTATGCTATTTCAAACAAGTGATGAGCAAATTCGTGAGGGAAGCAGGTCAAAGAAAATGAATTTTCATCCAAGTTTGGCATGTCGGGATAAAATTTGGGCCGAGCTAAAATACCTGGTATTTATGGATTAGTACTATACAAGGTACCACATGGCCATGGTAGTAAGATGTATAATGTGTATTAAAAGTGAGTGGTATTCTAAGTAATTTGAGATAATTTTTAATTACGTAGGTAATTGATCAATTATCGGGTAACCGAGACACTACCTAATTAACTAATAAGTGGATAAAGTTTAATTAATTCCACCCCTCAAAAAGTGGCAGCTAGCCACATTGTAAAGAAAGATAGGTGGCAATTAAGTAGCAAGAAAGAGACACTTCATCCCTTATAATATAAATCCTATCATTAGAATATTAGGAAACAAATAAAACGTTACCAAGATTTAAAGCTTAACAGTTCAAATCTTTAAAAGATCTGCAAATCCAAAAATGTTACCTTCTTTCTCACATCTTGAAAACTTAGCTTTCTTTAGCTATTTCAAAAGCTTTTAACAATCAGAAACCTTAGGACCTTTTACAATTCAAAAGGGCATTATTATTTTACAATCCAGAGAACGTTAGCTACTTCAAAGTTTTCAACAATTAAAAACGTTAGAAACAGTGACGATTTGAGCTCCTACAGAAAAATATCATACGGATTTTCCCTACTCCAGGTATGTTAAGGCTATCCCTTATTTCTTTTGGCATGGTCCAATTTATACGGAAGAAACGAACAAACTCATGGTTTCCATAAATTACTCTATCCCCATATGAATTATTATTATCTTCTGTTCATGGGTCTCGAAAATACATATGTTGGTAAAGTTTATTTCATGATATTAATCAGAGGCATAATGGCCTTATGACGTACTGAGAGATTTTATTGACGCATTTCATATGCATTTCATGCATTTACATATGCACATTGACCCATGACCAGATGGCATTATATACACGTATATATGTAAATATATGTATATGGGATATGAGAAAAGGTTATGGCGTTATATACGTACCACCACCTGATCAGCTGGTATATGATGATGATGTTGCCCACAGTGGCTGAAATATGGTTCAAACGGCGTTATATACGCGTATATATGTATGTATACTCAAACGGCATTATATACGCGTATATATGTATGTATATATATGTATATGGGATATGGGAAAGGTTATGGCGTTATATACGCACCACCATCTGATCAGCTGATATACGATGATGATTTTGCCCACAGTGGCCGATATAATATGATGGGATGCCCTCAGAGGCTGATGATGTTATGAAACATATACCTATGCACGACATGATATTCATACGCATATGCATGATGCTAAAAGTGATTTATTATTACAGAGTTATCCAGACATACAAGTTGAGTCAATTACTCTATATTTATTCCATGTCTCTTATGTATTTATTTATATGACTTACATACTCAGTACATTTTCCGTACTGACGTCCCTTTTGCCTGGGAATGCTACGGTTCATGCCCGCAGGTGCAGGTAGGCGAACTGACGGTCCCCCTTCTTAGGATCCCTGATCAGCGAAAGTTGGAGTGCTTCACTTGATCCGGAGCTACTTTTGATTTTGGTACGATACGTTTGTATATAGATATATATGGGTATGACGTGGCTCAGACCCGTCTTTATACAATTATGTTTCTATTAGAGGTTTGTAGATAGTATGTCTAGTTGGACAGTATGTGGCTTTGCCGGCTTCCAGTTTTGAGATGTATAGTTGTCTATAGCAGCCTTGTCGGCTTATCCTACGTATGTTGTACGTATATGTATGTATGCCTTTTTGTGGAGACTTCTTTCATGTATAATGTTTTTGTAATTCAGCAGATGTTATTCAGGTTCATATTTTAGACGCATGTTTAGGGGTGTTTGACAGGTAGGACTCAGGCACCCGTCGCGGCCCATCAGTTTGGGTCGTGACAAAGACGTCATCATCAAATACAAGAAGGGTAAAGATCACATTGCAGCCTTGAGAAAGTTATTTGATCGGCTTCGAAGGTATAATTTGAAACTAAACCCCGCAAAGTGTGCTTTTGGGGTCCCTGCTGGAATGTTGTTAGGATTCATCGTCAGCCGCCAAGGAATTGAGTTGGGTCCGTCAAAGGTCAAGTCTATTTGGGATTTTCCACCTCCGAGGAAGAAGAAAGATGTGATGAGCTTCTTGGAGCGTCTTAATTACATTAGCCTTTTCATAGCAAAATCGACCGTGATCTATGAGCTGATTTTTAAAATGTTAAAGAAGGATGCCGCAACAAGTTGGACTGAAGAATTACAGAAAGCTTTTGACAAAATCAAGGAATATTTTTCCACATCACAGGTCCTGGTCCCGCCGTAACCTGGTAAACCTTTGCTACTCTATCTGTCCGTACTAGATGGGGCTTTCGGTTGTGTCTTGGGACAACACGATGAGAAGGGTAGAAAAGAGCAGGCCATATACTATCTGAGTAAGAAGTTCACACCCTATGAAGCACGATATTCTTTGCTAGAACGCACCTGCTGTGCCTTGACAAGGATAGCTCAGAAATGGATGCACTACTTCTGTGCCTACACTACATATCTCATATCAAGGATGGATCCTCTGAAATATATTTTCCAGAACCCATGCCTACAAGGAAGCTGGCAAAATGGCAGATACTGTTGACTGAATTTGACATCGTCTATGTAACTCAGAAGGTGGTCAAGGGACAAGCATTAGCCAGTTATCTGGCAAAAAATCCTGTAGGAGGAGAATACGAACCACTGAAAATGTATTTTCCCGATGAAGAAGTATCATTTGTAGGGGAAGATATCACCAAAACCTACGACGGTTGGAGAATGTTCTTCGATGGGGCTGCAAATTTTAAAGGAGTGGGTATCAGAGCTGTTTTAGTGTCACAGACGGGTCAGCATTACCCAGTATCCGCAAAACTCAGATTTTCATGCACCAACAATATGGCAAAATATGAGGCTTGCATCTTGGTAATTGGTAATTCAGACCTTCTGGTACATCAAATTCTAGGAGAGTGGGCTACAAAGTATACCAAAATATTACCATATCTATATCATGTGCAAGAGTTGATGAAGAGATTCACAAATATAGAGTTCAAACATGTTCCGAGAATCCAAAATGAGTTTGCAAACGCATTGGCCACTCTGTCTTCCATAATACAACACTCAGACAAGAATTTCATCGACCCTATTACAGTAAGGATTTGTAGTCGGCCAGCTTATTGCGCTCATGTTGAAGAAGAAATAGATGTGAATCCTTGGTTTCATGATATCAAGGAATACTTGGCAAAAGGAGAGTACCTGGAGCATGCAAATCATACTCAGAAATGCACACTCCAAAGATTATCCAACCATTTCTTCCAAAGTGGAGGGATTCTGTACAGAAGGACTCCCGACCTAGGATTGTTGCGGTGTGCTGACGCCAAGGAAGCTTCCAAACTGCCCGAAGAGATACATGCTGGAACTTGCGGACCACACATAAATGGTTTCATTTTAGCCAAGAAGATATTGAGAGCATGATATTTTTGGATGACTATGGAAACAAACTTCATCAAGTATGTCCAAAAGTGTCATCAGTGCCAAATACTTGCAGATATGATACGGGTGCCACCAAATAAACTCAATGCAACAACTGCACCTTGGCATTTTGACTCTTGGGGAATGCATGTCATCAGTCTGACCAAACCCACCGCTTCAAACGGGAGCAGGTTCATTTTAGTGGCCATACGCTACTTCACAAAATGGGTTGAGGCTGCATCTTACAAAGCTGTAACTAAGAAAGTCATCGTAGATTTTGTCAGGGATCGTACTGTTTGCCGATTTGGGGTGCCAGAATCCATCATCACCGACAACGCCGCCAACCTCAACAGTGACTTAATGAAAGTTATATGTGAAACCTTCAAAATCAAGCGTAAGAATTCCACAGCATACAAGCCTCAAATGAATGGAGCCGTGGAGGCTGCAAACAAGAATATGAAGAAAATATTGAGAAAGATGGTAGACAACCTCAAGCAATGGCATGAGAAATTACCATTTTCCTTATTGGGGTGTCTTACCATAGTCCACACATCAACCGGAACAACTCCCTACTTGCTGGTCTACGGTACTGAAGCTGTCATTCCCGCCGAAGTAGAAATTCTATCCTTAAGAAATATACAAGAGGCTGAACTCAGTGACGCATAATGGATACGAAGTCGCTATGAACAATTATCTCTCATTGACGGGAAAAGAATGAATGCAGTATGCCATGACAAACTTTACCCGAATAGAATGTCTAGAGCTTTCAACAAATGGGTCTGACCTAGATAGTTCACAACAGGGCAGCTGGTGCTGAAGCGAATCTCCCGCATCAAGATGAAGCCAAAAGGAAATATTCACCTAATTGGCAAGGGCCCTACATGGTTCATAGAATACTAACAGGAGGAGCGCTCATACTTGCAGAAATGGACGGAGAAATTTGGCCAAAGCCTATCAATTCAGACGCAGTCAAAGAATACTATGTTTACATTCCTTTATCTGATGTAACTGAACTACACTTGACCTGATTTCCATTTAAGAGGGGATACGTAGGCAGCCCTGTGGGTTCAGTCACAATTCAATAAAATCTTCATTTTCCCCCATGGTCAGAAACTGGGGCGGAATTTTAAGGAGGACCCTCAAAATTCCAGAGCAAGTCCAGCCAACTTCGTCATGTGCAATACAGTCAAAGAATCGCTTATTAAAGTGGGGTAGAATTTTAAGGAGGAATGCAAAGAAGTCGCAATGTCTCTAAATGTGTCACAGTCATTGGTTCATCTAACTTACTTGATATTGCATACTACTATGTTTTTAAACAACTACGTTCATCAAATGCACGCGTATTTTCCTCGAAAACTTTATTTTTATAAACAACCAGATGCTACCCAGGATAAATTGAACAGGATCTCGATACAGGGCAAAAGCAAAGCAAAGCAAGAAAGTGAAGGAATGAACCAACTTTCCCCGCAAAACTCACGATTTTCCTTTGGATGCAAGCACAATGAACATAATAGGAATATTCACAAAAAAATACTATCTTCATAACGATAAAGTTGCCAAACGCAAATACATCTCCAACTAAGAAATACCTCTTCTGTCACTCATTCCCTTTCTTTGCATGAGACTAATCCCTGTCTCCTTTCTTTGAAAGAGACTAAGGCTTGTCTCCCTTTCTTGGATAAGGCTAAGCTCTGCCTTTCCTTGCATGAGACTAAACACTGTCTCCTAATTGCATGAGACTAAGCACTGTCTCCTTTTCTTTGTATGAGGCTAAGCACCACCTCCCTAATTGCATAAGGCTAAGCACTGCCTTTCTTTACATGAGAAGCCCTGTCTCATTTCCTTGTATTAGACTGAGCCTTGTCTCACTTTCTTGCATAAGGCTAAGCTCTTCCTTTTCTTTGCATGAGGCTAAGCACTGTCTCCTAATTATATAAGGCTAAGAACTGCTTTTTCTTGCATGAGACTAAGCATTTCCTCCCTAATTGCATAAGGCTAAGCACTGCCTTTCTTTGCATGAGACTAAGCCATGTCTCCTTTACTTGCATGAGACTAAGCTTTGTCTCCCTTTCTTGCATAAGGGTAAGCACTGCCTTTCTTTGCATGAGACTAAGACCTGTCTCCTTTCCTTGCATGAGACTAAGCCTTGTCTCCCATTCTTGCATAAGGCTAAGCTCTGCCTTTCCTTTGCATGAGACTAAGAATTATCTCCATTGCATGAGACTAAGCCCTGTCTCCTTTCTTGCATGAGGCTAAGGATTGCCTCCCTAATTGCATAAGGCTAAGCTATGCCTTTCCTTGCATAATACCAAATGCTACCTCCATGCTCACCAAAAGACTCACATGACTGGGACGGAATTTCATGTGCCGACGTATTTATATTGACCAAAGGTTGCTTGATTGTAGGATTAGCATTCATCATCATGGAAATCTGAGTTTCCTTGATAATTCTTTCAACTTCAGGGCTAGAAAAGTGCAACCTAGGAGTGTTGTGTCGCACTACTTGATCGTCCCTTAAATTTTCAACCAAATTATTCGCCAAGGCAGTTCGTCGAACACCCAACTAGTTCGCCTGATCTTGTTTTCTACTGTCTGGTGTAATTTGCATATTCAAAATCATCTCCACTCCTTCATTGCTACTTGATTTTTCAACCAGTTCATGTAGCTCAAGTGTTGCAGCGTGAACAACTGGTATTGTTAAAGTCAGCATTTGAGGAATTTTGCTGCTGTTTTGTATTACTTGGAGAGCTGTTTTTTCCAGATTTTGAAACTGTATCACCACGCACCGGTTCCAACTTCTTATCATCATTATTCTCGTCGTCTTCCTGTTAATGACCAAGGCATCAAAAGAATTAGTACACCTAATATTTTCTGCTGCAACATCCTATTTTCTATGATCTTTAGAAGCCCTTTTGTTAGGTGATACAACTGACCACTCCTTAGCCCCAATATATACTTGCATGCATTGCATTTAAATTTTGCACGTAATCCAGGAGGTAACCATTCTCTTAACGGGAGCAATCTTCGCTCTGGTTTTCGTTTGATGCTCATATCCTGAAATTACCTCAAATGCAGCCAACCACCGTTCGTTACCCATTTCCACTTGATAACCTTTCAAATAATTATCCATAAATGTTCTGAGATACATCCATTCACATTTTCATATAAACTCATCTGATATTTTCCTACCCAAAATAACCCTTTCCGAAACATATGACCATTCCTACAACAACTCCATCGGCTCAGTTCACCGCTGGATCCAGAACTACAGACGGCCTTATTCCCGTAGTACCAGGGATATGTAGGCAACTCAAAAACTAGCCTCCGCTTTTTTCCAAATCATCCCATTCGGTCAAAATCGGTTATCATTTCTTTACCCGATAACTCTTTCATCATTCCCAGGGTAAAGAGGGGCAGTTGTTGATACCCAATTAATCCCTCATATTTTAAAAATGTATATATACTTTCAAAATAGCATATTTGCATCATCATTTAGTTTATAAACCTATATAAGCATTTTTCATAATTTTCCATGATTTTTAGAAGCTCTAAATTAATTTCTTTCTGCATTTTATTATATAAATATCCAATAATTATCCTTCAAATCTTTTTTATGATGATTTAATCATCAAAATTTATTATTTACATCAACATGTATGTTTTATAATATTTTATTTCATAATTGCATTTGCAATTTTAGGCTAATTACACATTTTTGCAATAATAACATATATTCATGTACAATTACATTTATTTGTGCCAAAATGACTTTTTATATTTTTATAATGTTAAGTTATTATTTCCAATCATTTTAGTGCATAAATAATATTTCTTATTATTTATTAATTACTTTTATAAATTATTTTGATAAATATTGGGTATTTAAAAAGTAATCCCAATTTCTAAACCAATTTCGGACCAATTTTGGCCCAAAACCCTCAAAATCCTAGCCCAAACACCCCAGCCCAAACAAAAATAACTCAACCCTCTAAACTCGGTCGGTGCCCCATCTCCATGACCCGCCCGTTCCAACTTTTAATCTTGGTCGTTGATATCTCAAGATCAACGGCCCTTATTCATCCCTCCCTTTTAATTATACCATCACCCCCAAATCCTAACCATTCCCCAATAATCTACCTCCCTCACACACTCTCAACCCCCCTCCCCTTCTTCTTCTTCAACTAAACCCTAACCACCGCCCCCCTAAAACCTTCTCCTAATCCCACCAAATATGGGATTCGACTACCATTTCTTGCCATATCTGACCCCATTTTGGTACTGGTTGTTCTCTTATGGTATTTCTTAGGGCTTGCCTAAACATGGCAAGCAGATCTCTTCCAAAATTGAACCAAAATTGTTCAAATCCCTGATTTTGAGTATTATTCTGTCTATATGCGTCCTATGATACAATGTGAGTCTGATTTCTTTTTATATTCTATTGATTTTCATTTTCCCCAAAAACTAGGGTTTATAGATCTCTCTCTTAAATTGATTTTCAAACCGATTTGCATGTTTATTTACCTTATTTATTGCTTAATTTACTATGTTTCCTTGATTGTTGCTCGACTTTTACTACTAAATAAACCCCTCCCCCCATTCCCTTTTGGACAAACTCTAATCTCTAGAATCTCCACCGAGAAACTAAGGCTTTTCACTCTGTGTTCTTGTTCTATTTTGGCTCTTGGCCGGGTAAAAGCCAAGGGCACCGGATTTCCTATTTGCCAACCTTCCTTGGGTGTGAGCACTGCCCTGGGTTCTTTGAAACCCTTGGGAACTTGACGCATCTGAGATTCTGGGTCATATTGTTGTTCTTTCTTGTTTGTCTTCCTGTTGAGCAATAGCTGGTTAGTTCTCAACCTTCGCAATGTTATTTATCTTATGTTCTAATTAGCATATCCATGTTTCTAAAATTGTATGACTTAATGCATTTTCTCGACTCTCTTTATGTGTGATTCTGTTATGATATAAACCTCTCTAGCATTAACTCATGCCTAAACTATTAGCCCTAAAATGTATATGTGTTTAACTTAGATAATTTGGGCAGTCTAGAGTTTGTTTAGCTTCATGTATCGATAAAGTGTTTACATTGGCTATATGGCCTCATTCTGTTTCCTGCCTTGTTCTGAATTTCTATAATAATTGAATTATATCCTTAGTATGCCCTAATATGTATTGAAACCCTCACTCTAGCTGTAATTTACTCCTATGAATATGTTTGTCACTTAATATGTTCTTGCCTTGCTCAATTTTGTACCCCTAGCAACTAGGTGGAACCCTTCAGACTAGTTTCTTAAATTGTGTACCCTATAATGGCTGATTATGCTTGTCTCACTGGTATAAGTTGTATTGTTTAAGCCCTAGTGTTTAGCATATTTTATCCTTATGGTTGAACTTGTTAATCTAGTGTTAATTGTTGCTTTACTGGCCTGATGTTCCCTTGCTTATTAATATGAAACAAAAGTACCCTGCCCCAATGTGTTAAGTGAAAACTTGCAGCATTAACTTGTTTCTTGAGTTCATGCACCCTCTGTGTTGATATGTTCATTATGTGAACAATTTGTAATGTATGTGCACTCTTCCAAACCCTATTACTTTACTACTATTTTCATTGGTTGCTTCCCTATCCTAAAACTATAATTCTTGGCCGGATGAAAGCCAAGGCCAGTAAAGCTATCCTTGTTAATCTCCCTGGTGTGAGCACTTCTCGGGGTCCACTTTGAGACCCTTGTGAAATCTGACACACTAGGGCCTGAGGTTTCAGGCCATTTATTCCTGACTAATTAATTACGCTCTCTCTCTCTCTGCCTACTGAATAGGCCAATTGGCTTGTGAAAATGACTGTTTTCATGGATCCTTTGATCAAACTATGGTTGTTGGGTTTGGTCCAAGTTCTCTTATGGATCCTGGGCTATGTTGAAATCTGTGTGAAGACAAAGTTGAAGGCCTGGTAGGGCTCGGCACTTTTGGTCCTGTCTTGGGCCTACTATAGTTACTAGTACAACTTTGTAATTTTATTCATTATTGGGCATGTAATAATTCTGTAATAACAATTGGGAAATTAGTGAAAATTGGGGAAAATGGGTCTATTCTAATGTTTGCATGAAAGGGTAGAAATCCTGCATATAGATTTGAATGTTTAGTTTTGCTCAATATGCTCTATTTGTTTGTGTTTTTTTAGAAATCCTGCCTATAGGATCTGAATGTTTAATTTTGCTCAACATGCTTTTTTTTAGATAACATGTCTATAGGACATGAATATTTCACTTGTTCACATGTTCCATTCCCACACGTTGTTATCTGCCTATTATGTTGCAACCTAGTGATTATTTGTTCAAATTGCTTTATGATAGACATCATGCCTATAGGATCACATTGAGTAATAAATACCTGCTCTTCATAATATTCGCGTAGATATCATGTCTATAGGACTATAATCGAATTAGCTACGGTTACTGTTATTCTCATCGTATTGTTCTCCTAGAAAGCATGCCTAGAAAGTATGCTGATAAAATCAATGCTAGCAATTCTGAACGATCTAACAGTTTCGCTGCTTTATTTCGCAAACAATTTAGAGATTATGCATATAGGATTTGTAGTACTTGCGATCTCAAAATTCATTGTTTTAAGACCACAATAGTGCCTGTATGTTTAAAATCTAGAATCACATAGAAGCCATGACTATAGGATTTAAGGACTCTATTTCGTATTAAGTCTGAGATTTATTAATTGCCTTATATGTAAAACCTGTTTGCGTGCATTTGTTGCTTACATGTGGAGGCCAACTCGAGCCATTTAGTGCCCTTATGTGCAGTCCTACATGTTTTGAATGTCGCTTAAATTTATCATTTTGAGCAGCCTAAGTTAAGTCTAGAACCACCCAAAATAGAGGTCCAAATGCCTCTTGGGCCATAGGCATGGGACGGGTAATGCGCGCATAAGGCACGATTTAGAATCATTTAGTGTGCTTTAGGTAAAAAAACTCAAAGATAGTAATCGCGTTGCAGGAGATGATAGTCTGTACCCGCTGAATAATACGAGTAACACCCCATCTCAAGGGAGTTACGAAGTATTATTTATGTTGCACCGGGTGATCTTTTAGGCTAAAAAACATAGGACCCCCCTCATCTTTCTTTGAATCAAGTGTTTGTATTTACTCAAAGTCTTTTAATAATAAATTTTCCCAAACTTCTTTCTTTCTTTGTCTTTGTTTATGTGACTAATTCATATAATTTGAGTTCGGTCGGGACCTACAGTTTTGGACCTCGAAGAGTGCCTTACACCTTCTTTTCGAGGTAATTTGAGCCCTTACCTTATCTTTGGAGACTCAAACTAGTAAACCCGAGTAATATGCATATAGGTTCCCTAACACACCTTAAACCCACTAGGTGGTGACTCTCCTCTTTTAACACCTCCTTAAAACAGTTGTCACATGTAGAACCCGATTTTGCGAGAAAAAAGGGCGCGCCAAAGGGTATTTCTGGATGACTATGGACATGGACTGCATCAAATATGTTCAAAGGTGTCATCAATGCTAGATACATGCTGGCATGATACGGGTACCACCCAACGAACTTAATGCAACAAGTTCGCCTTGGACCTTCTCCACTTGTGGTATGGACGTCATCAGAATAATAGAACACCTTGCTTCAAACGAACATAGATTCATCTTGGTGGCTATATACTACTTCAAAAAATTGGTTGAAGCCGCATCTTATAAAGATGTAACTCAGAAGGTTGTAGCAAATTTTTTTCGGGACCGCATCATTTGTCGATTTGGAGTACCAGAGTCGATCATTATTGAAAATGCCGCCTATCTCAACAGCGGCTTGATGAAATACATATGTGAAACATTCAAGATCAAGCATCGAAACTCTACAGCTTACAGGCCACAAATGAACGGAGCCATGGAAGCCATCAACAAGAACATGAAGAAGATATTGAGGAAAAAGGTAGACAATTACAAACAACGACACATAAGCTACTATTTGCTTTGCTTGGGTATCGCATAACAGTTTGTACATCAACTGGGGAAACTCCCTATCTACTGATTTATGGTAATGAAGCCTTTATTACCGCCGAAGTGGAAATTCCTTCTCTAAGAATCATACAAGAAGTTGAGCTCAGTGATGCAGAATGGGTACGAAGCCGGCAGGAACAACTAGCTCTCATTGATGGAAAAAAATGAATGTGGTATGTCACAATCACCTCTACTAGAATAGAATGGAAAGAGCTTTCAACAAAAAGGTCAGGTGGAGGCAATTCACGCTAGGGCAGTTGGTACTAAATCGAATCTTCCCACATCAGGATGAAGTTAGGGAAAATTCTCACCCAACTGGCAAGGCCCATACATGGTTCAACATGTATTGACAGGAGGAGCACTTATACTTTCAGAGATGGATGGAGAGATCTAGCCAAAACTCATTAATTCGGACGCAATAAAGAGATACTATGTTTAAGATTATGTTTTCACTTTCTATTTGATGTAACTGAACTACACTTGACCTGATACCCACTTAAGAGGGGATATGTAGGCAGTCATGTGGGTTCGGTCACTTCATAATAAAATCTTCATTTCCCTTATGATCAGAAAATAGGTCAAGATCGCAAGTTTGCCGGATCTTTTCATGTTCGGAATCGCCAAAGAATGTATTTCCAGAAGAATGCATTTAAACTTGGGCAAAATTTTGAGGAGGATCCTCAAAATATTGAATCAAGGAGGTTGCAATGTCTCAAAATGCATGCTAGCCATCAGTTCATCAAAATTATTTGATCTCGTGCATTATCAAATATTTCTAACAACTACATTTCTACAAATAATTTGTCAAAAGAATTCATGTTTTTCGAAAAACGTTTTTCTATGGCAGCCAGATGTTACTCAGGGTGACTCAAGCAGGGCCTCAAGGTAAGAGTAAAGGCGAAGCAGGGAATCAAAAGCACGAACCACCTTTCCCCCCGCAAAAACCACCTTGGGCTCATATATATCTTTAGCCACCTCGACCCTCTTAGCCTCTTCAATCTCAGCCGATAGATCGAACCCCCGGGCGTGAATCTCCTCAAGGGTCTCCCTCCGAGTATCCACTTTATATATTCAACCTTTGTTATTAAGCGGGCCTTGGCTACCTCCAGGTCATTCTTGTACTAGGCCAACATATCCTGGACATCAGAGGAATCGGTCGAGGTTGCCTCTAACTTAGACTTCAACACGGTATACTCCCGGCCGAGGGCATTTATTTCGAGACGGCCAAACCTAGTTGTGCTCGGAGCTCATCATTCAGCCGAGACCATTTGTCAGCCTTATCCTCTATCACCCTGAGCTAGTCCTTGACTGATGCTCTCTTCTTTGGAAGCCTCCTTTTTCGAGGCCAGAAGGTCCATCCTGCTCCATAATGCCTCGTTCGAAGCTTTGAGCTCGTTCATCTTAGCTCGAAGCTGGTGGATCAGGTCTATCTTCTATTGGACCTGCGAGGTTGCAGCGTTAGCTACTACGCTTAACCTTTTGTTATTAATCACAAATATCCTTACCTACTCGACCAGTACAACATGTTCCCGTTTTGCCGACGAGGCCTTATTTTGAGATTTTTCCAGCTCAACTTGGAGAATGGGGAGGTCCTTGAGGGCCTCGCCTCTTTGCTTGCTGAGAGCTTTGTACATGTCCTTTTGTTGGACCTGCTCTTTGAGCATGAACTCGAGCTGGCTCACCTCCATCGAAGACCGATGTAAGCTTTCATGATCAAAACACCGAGGCCTGAGAAATAAATTGATGAGATCATGAAGATACACTAAGGTTAAACGAGCTACACAAAGGACACAAAGAAAGAGAAGCATACTCGGTTCAGCATGTGTTGTGCCTCATTGAAAAGGCTCGGTGTGCTGACCTCGTTCATATTTGGCTGATCCTCTTCGGTCACCAAGTAGTGACGATAGCTGGCAATGCCAACTGGTTCGGACAGCACCCAGGTATCCACAGGGATCATAAACACGACCGTTCG
This sequence comes from Nicotiana knightiana, assembly GCA_005239525.1. Lineage (NCBI taxonomy): Eukaryota > Viridiplantae > Streptophyta > Magnoliopsida > Solanales > Solanaceae > Nicotiana > Nicotiana knightiana. The sequence goes on along the minus strand of ML413963.1, from coordinate 13,828 downwards.
TTTGCAGTAGGGATCCACGCTTAGGGCGGAGAACCGCTTCACCGACTTTAGGCTCGAGCACATCCTGCCAAGCTTGAGTACTCTTCTTGTTGCTCTTTCGGACTCATACTGCTACCCTCTTCTTCTTTCCCTCGGCATCCTCATCCGAGGAACCTGAAGACTTCCTCTTTCTTCTCTTTTTCTCCTCCTTCTTCATAGCGGCCTCAGGCTGCCCCGAAGCGGAGGGTTTATCAGGTTAGGACGAAGCCTCGTCCCCCTTTACTGCTTGGAGCTCGGTGGTCTTGGGAAGGCGTGTGAAAATAACAGAGGGACTTAGTGAAAATGACAGTTGAATATGAAAGGAAACTTTATCCGGAGGATAACAATCACCATGGGAATGGGCCTTCCACTTTCCCCTCAAGAGTTTGCACCTTTCCCCTCCATATGTGTGGTGATGTCCTCATCAGGACAAGGGAAGACCACTTATTTTCCCTCCCACATGCAGTCCTCCGAAACTGTATGGAGCGTATCCTCGGTAATTTGAGCATATGTACCTCCACACCTCCTCGCCTCGATGCTCTTGCCTGGAAGATTTTTCAATCTTGAAGTCATTTTCTATAGAGCAATCTCTGGGGATGAAATTATTTAGAGGAGGTTCCCGGGCCACTTCAGGTACGACCATCTCAGCATTAGCAACTAGGTTAGAAGTTGAAGGGACATTCTGTTGGGGCACATATTTTGATGTCTTTCGCCATCAAATTTTGAGAAATATGAATGTATAAAGGCGAGTATGAGAATTTGAAGATGAGGGTGAGGGTTTGAAGGTCAAACTTGATGATTCAAGGATGAAGTATGAAGATTTGAAGATGGGAAGATGAAGGTATGAGGATATAAAGAACAATGTATGAAGATTTGAAGGGGTTAAGAGCAAGAGAACGTTTTTTTTTTTTGGGAGGGGGGGGAGGGGTGTAAATTAAGACGTTCTGGAATCGGAAGGTAAAAAAGTGAAAAAAAGGACCGAAGCTGTTAAAGGGAAGAAGTAATTAATGCTTGACATTTCACATTCGAGGAAGGTCAACTGACGGCTCACACGTGTCCGAAGTCAGAACGATGTGATCGATGGGACATTTCATTGACCCATCGACCCGATTGCAGCGCACAGATAAAATCACTTCTCGTCGCTTCGATAAAATATGCTCTCCGAAAAGTGAGGGGACTATCCGTGTACAGATAAAATTGGGGATAATGTTATTCTCGACTTCAACAAAAGAAACAAGAGGGAAGCATGATCTGATGCAACCTCGAGTGAGGCCGAAGGGTTACCCGTTTTTGAAACCGGAGAGGACGGATTGCACACCATCGATCGGGTACAACTGAACTTCAGATCCGGGTAAAACGAAGTTCCGGAAGGGATACTGTTTAGCATGATGAGCAGGTAGCCGTGATCTCTTCCCTCAACTAGATATTACAACACAAATACCGTCCAATAACAACGGCAAATCGACATTTACCGAAAAAAAGATTTTTGCCTCATTTAGACTTGTACTAGGATTGAAATTTTCCTACTATATAAATGGGAGAAGTTTTTCATTTTAAGCCATTTTAAACACGCATAACAAAGCAATAAAAGTTTATTTTTTTCTTCTAGCTATTATTCAAAGTGTTCTTCAACTACTCTCTTCTTTAATCACAACCGAGCTCAAATCGAGGGCTCGATCGGAGCCAATTTTCAGTGTTCAATGTAAAACCAGGCTTGATCATTCCATCGCGAGATTGATTTGATTGTTTATTCTCTCTTTAATTTAATTATTTATTGTTCTTAGGCCATTCAAATTAAATTAAATTACGTGTCCTAAACCACGTACAAATTCAGTTGTTACTCATTTTTAAGGGTAAACAGTTTTAACTATGAAGAGAGTGAAAGTAATGGAGAAGATTTTAGTACAAAAAAGCAAGATATTTTTGCGAAGGATTTCATTTATATACAATGAGAGTATAAAAAATATTTACCAATAGTGAATATTAACTTAGATGATAATAAATTAACTATTCTCTCTATTTCAATTTATATGCCACAATTTTCTTGTTAGTACGTTCCAAAAAATGAAAGATTTCTATCTTTAAAAATAATTAATTTTATACTTTTTTATTTTACCCATTTTATCACTAAAATATTATGACCCCACAATGCGTTTACTCTTTTATGTTTTAAAGACCACAAATTTCAATTTTTTTTGAAAACTTTGTGCCGAGTAAAACTACCTCATATAAATTATATTACGACCAAAATTAAAATTTAATAGACACTAGACATGCAGGTATTGCCTTTGATACCAGAGACGTATATATGTTAGCAAATGTGGGGCACATGCACCCATCCTCTTTCCAAATAAAAATATATTTTCTGTACAAATTTTCAATGGTTTAGCCATATAGAGTAGATGGCACCCACACTCAACTTTTGGCATTGGTGTCTCCAGTCGAAACCCCATAGACACACATTAATATAATACTACATATTTAATTTTCACTTCGTAGCCCCTTTTTTGTTTTAGTTCTATTTTTTTTCCTTCTTATTATTTTTTCCTTTTTTTCTCCTTCTTCAAGTCTTCATGGTAAACAACAACTTAAGGTGTCAGAGATTAAAGTACTTATTACTTTCATTGATCCACGATGAGACTTGTTTAAATATTTTTATCCTCAATTATTGTTTAAATATATTTGAATATCAATCAAATTGTTGAAATTCTTTTTTTAAATTTTTAGGATAAAATATATTTCTCTTTTTTTGGATAAGCAAGTCACACATAAAGAAATCACCATATGCTCTAAGAAATTTTTGATATTTCCATGCTTCTTTTATCTGTAAAATTTGCAATGTTTCAATATTACAGTATTAAATTTTCATTAGTATTATGCTTTCCCTTTTTATTTTGAATTTTATGCTGTAACTTGAACATGTTATAAGATAAACATTATGCAATGGTTGTCGGATTATAATTGATAATATTAATGACACAGACATATATATTATAAAAGTGATGTTTTAACTTCAATACCACACAAGAGGGGGGAGGGGGGATGATTTGTGTGGTGTCCAATTTTTCGCTTAAAAAGATTATGGAAGGACCTGATTCTTCTAAGTGTTCCTTAACCTACTATTGCTAAAATAGTAAATGCGAAAAATAAAGAACAAAAACTTTTTACGTGAAAACACCTGGCTCAAAAGGTGAAAAAACCACGACCTACTTCTCAGTAGGATTTTCTCAAACTCTCCACTTAATCAATGAGCCAAAAGCTGTATTTACAAAACACTTTTGTAAACCTAAGACTAACTATAATCCCTTTGTAGAAAACAACCTCTAATTGTTGTGACAACTTCAAGTTAACTCTAACTTGAATACTTTGAGTATCTATTACAATTGCCTCTAGATAAAGCTGAAAGGTACAATATGAAAATACCTACTACAATTTGAATTAGAATAAAATACAGAACCTTGGAAGTGGTTCTTCTATCTGGTTCATGTAGCTTCAGGTATGCACACTTGAATCACACACGAATTACTTGCAAAATGCCTTGCTATTTTGCTCTCAACTCACGTTTAACTCAGCTTTTGTGCGTACATGTAGAATGAGAACATCCTGCAACATATAGAGTTAGTATATGAAGAAATAACTAGAGTTCTAATGCTACTCTTCCTTGGTGGAAGAGTTCTAGTTGATCTCAACTTCTAACTCTTTCCTTATCTTGGATAGTGTTCTCTTTGATGAAGCAGTCTTTCTTCTTATTAATTATGCAACATTTTCGATCAGTAGATATCAATTATACCAATTTAAGCTTATCTCCTTCATGTACATCCCACATGCTCGAATCTTCCCGTGTCCATGCACACAAGGGATAGACCTGGTTCATGCCTGAGCTTCTTTTGTCAATCTTCAAAACTAACCTCCACTTGGGCCAACAAATTCACCATTTTTTATGATGATAAACTCTGTGCTTTTCATAAGCTTAGCCCTACTTCAACTTGGCTCAACATCAACACAATGTTAGAAACATTTTTCCTTTTTATCACTTATCATCAAGGACCAGGTTCATCAGGTTATAAACATCATTGTTCAAAGTGTAAAGCACAACCTTTTCCCTCTTTTTGCATCATCAAAAAGTTGCACAAATATGTGAGATAACCAGATTTTAAACTTAATCATGGCCACTTGGGCTACTTTAAATACAATCATGGATTAATCATCATAGATCAAGTAAAGAATTTTAACCATCAAAGAAATATAAACAAATAGTTAGAGCAAAAGACAGTGAATTTCATTGATGATTGATAAGATTCTACCACAAAGCATAAAAAGAAATAAAAACACTAGAAACATGAGAAAAACAACAAAAAATTCCGAACTAGGTCACTGGTTGATCTACACTAGGCTAGGAGGCTTAAGGCTAGGAATGTCCAGGTGCTTGGTTTTTGCCTTGGAGGAGTTTCAACATATCTTGAAGAATGCCATCATTCTTCTCCTTTTCTTTTGCCGGCTCAGTTCTAAGAGCATCTCTCTCAGTCTCCACCTCTGCCAACCTCTTCTTCAGCCTCTCAATCTCAGCATCCTTAGCCCAATTTCTTGCACCAAAGCTCGCACCTTGCTATTCACTGGTACCTTCTTGGATGAACCAGGTTATTTAGGAGTGGCATGGACTTTATAGTCACAAGAAATCAGGGTATTTGCCCTAAAATGATCCTTGCTTGTACCAACCTCCCACTTCTTCATAGGTACCTTGAAATGTGCAAGCACGACTGTGAGAATGAAGCCATAGGAAATGGCATAATTCTTGGTGCCATTTAGAACCCTGTCAAGAAGTTGGATTATAAATCCATGCCAATTAATCTAACTCCCATCGTCTAAACGCTCCATGAGGACCAAGTCCATGAAGTTTGCAATGTGCCTCCTTTCCTGCCTTGGCATGACACATTTGTTGACAAATTTGAATAGCACTTTGTGGGGTGTTTCATCTGACTATTGTACACAGCCTTGGGCTCAATTTCCTCCTCATTGTCACTGAATTTTCTGGTAATGGCAAGGGCAGTAGGAAGATTTGGTAGGCTTGGACACTTAAGCTTTGTGTAGTCATTGTACCCCTCAGCAGGTACACCCAGAATTTCTCCCAAATCCTTCTCATCTAAAAATACTAGCACTTCTTTCACCATACTAGTAACCCTTCCATCCTTCTCTACAGCATTTGCCATAAACTCAACAATTTCACTCCTGGCCAACCTGACATCCATCTGAAGGACCATGCCCTTCCATCCTTCAAATACCTAAGGAGTCTACCCTTCAGAATTGTCCTCTTGATAAACATGGCCATCTTGTCCTTCTTAGTATCTGAATGATCTTATTCCTCTCCACTCCACTCTTCTTCCTCAACAATTTTTCCTTGTTTTGATTTCATAATAGACTTGGTGCGTTTTGCCAGGGTGGATGGTTCAGCAGACTTTGACTTAGAAATAGACTTCTTAGTGGATGTCTTGGCTTTCTTGGGTTTGTGAGTCAGAACCTACACTTCTTCAGTCTCTTCTTCATATCGAAGGACCAGGTCCATCTCATCAATATCAACAGCCTCAACAGGCTCATCCATCTTCTTCTTTCCCTTAGCAACCGCTTTCTTTTTGCTTTCTTCTAAGGCTTTTTGCAAATCTGCCCCATTCTGCTTTAGATGGATTTTTGTGGCTCTTCCTCTTGTGGGAGGGATTTCAACAGTAATAGAAGGGGAAACCTTCCTTTTCTTGTTAGCCCTAGCAGTGCCAGGGGTCTTAGCCTTGGAAGTTCCTTTCTCATTGGATTATAGGTCTCAGTCACTTTCTTCAATAGGTCTGCGAGCGTTTATTCTACAGATGAACCATGTTCATCTACATTTTTCCCAAGTTTAACCAGCCCTTCAGTGCCCAAGAATCAACCACTCTTTTACCCTTTCCCCTCACAGCACTCCTAACTCCCTTGCTCTCTTGTTCTTTTCCCTTTTCATATTTACCACCAATTTCTCCAGACTATGTATTCTCTACACCTACTATAGATCCTACCAGCACAAACCTATTCTCCAAATTTGCAGCAACTTCAGAGACTATATCAGGAGTAACTTTAGGACCAAAATACCTGCTCGGTTTCGGAAGAAACAATTTCTTCCCCTTCAGTAGCAGATTTGAAGGAGTCATCAGATTTCTGAGGTTCTTCCTCCCTACTTGCTTTTAGTTTTTCATTAATTTTCTTAATCTACTCTCCACCAACAACCTTGCGAGCTATCATTTTTACTCTTTTCTTTGGGGTGTTGGAAGGAGTGATAGTTGGTATAGAAGTGGTTTCTTGTTGTGGTGATGAAGGGTTTTCAGGAGTGTTGGCCATTTCTGTGCTTGTTTCTGGAAGATAAGAGAAGTAGATTGAATTTGGAAGATTAGAGAAGATGGAGAGTGTTTGACGGCTTGAAAAAGTAATGGAGTGAAGAAAGAAATAATGTTGATCAATATAAAGAGAGGTAATTAATGGGTAACGGCAGGCTTTTCAGACTTTTAGAAGTCTAATCAAATTGAATTTTAGTTTTGAAAAGACGTTGGAGTCTTTCCCTAGTATCTAGGTAGTTTAATTCGGTTATGAGTCTTTGAACGGAACTGGTTCACTTGTAACGGATAAGGTAAAATGAACTTTGGAATTAGGTAGGACTCTGCTCATGATCCAAATATTATTATTTCAAATTATGCATAGTGTAGAAAACATACCGTGTAATCTTGATGAACCAGGTTCTTCACTGAGAATTCTCTTGTGCAAGTCTATATTTGCCGAAATAGAGAAAATATCATTAGAGATTAATGAGTTATTTTAGCACATGGCACAAGAGTACACTAGTGAAAGTATGAGACTGAGAAAAAATTAATCTAATTATATAAACAATTTTCAGATTTTCTAACCAAATTTTTTCATCAATTAAATGTTTTTTCAATCAATTTTTTTTTCATTTTTTTCGTTGTGAATTCTGAACTGGCCCTTTTAGGTGATCTTAATCATCCCTAATTCTATCATGTTCTTTTCAAAGTGATATCTACTTACGACTTTTGTGAAGATGTCAGCTATTTGCTTGTCAGTAGCACAAAATTCCACAGTGATAAATTCCTTTTCATAGTTATCCCAAAAAGTGATGCCTAAAATCTATGTGCTTAGTTCTCTTGTGATGAACCAGGTTCTTGATCATACTAATTGTACTAGTGTTATCACAGAAAATGGGGATACAACCAACATCAATTCCAAAGTCCATTAATTGTTGTTTGATCCACAACAATTGAGCACAACATGAAGCAACAACAACATACTCAGCTTCACAGATAAGGCCACAAAATTTTGCCTTTTGGTGCCCCAAGACACAAGACATGAACCAAGAAAGTGTGCCATACCTGAGGTGCTCTTTCTATCCATAAGAAAACCTACATAATCAGCATCAGTATATCCCACTAGATTAAAATTACTACCTTTTGGATACCATAGATAAAGATCAGTGGTGCTTTTAGATATCTCAAAATTCTCTTGACAGTAGTCAAGTGAGACTCCTGTGGATTTGCCTGAAATCTTGCACAAATTCCAACACCAAAAATAATGTCAAGTCTACTAGCAGTGAGATACAATAATGAGCCAATCATTGCCCTATACAACTTCTGATCAACAGATGAATCAGGTTCATATATATCCAACTTTGTATATGTTGCAATGGGAGTGTCACTTTCTTTGGAATCTTTCATTTTAAACCTTTTAAGAAACTTTTTTACATACTTCTGCTGATGGATCATAGTTCCATTTGAATTTAATTTATTTTGTAAGCCTAAAAAGAAATTAAGCTCACCCATCATGCTCATTTCAAATTCACTCTCCATTAGTTTAGCAAATTCTTTACTTAACTTATCAGTAGTTTCTCCAAATATTATATCATCATCATATATCTTAACTACCAAAAGATCTTTACCTTTTTTTTTTCAAGAACAAAGTATTGTCAATTTTACCTCTGTTGTAGTCATGCTCAAGCAAAAACTTTTATAATCTTTCATACCATGCTCTTGGATCCTACTTGAGTCCATAAAGTGCTTTGTCAAGTTTGTACACATGATCAGGACTCTCCTTTCTTTCAAACCCAGAGGTTTCTTGACAAACACTTCTTCCTTTAGGTAGCCATTGAGGAAGGCACTCTTGAAATCCATATAGTGAAGGGTGAATTCCATGTAAGCAGCAAAGTCTATGAGGAGTCTTATTGCTTCCAACCTTGCAATTGGGGCAAATGTTTCATCATAGTCTATGCCCTCCTCCTGACTATATCCTTGAACCACTAGTCTTTCCTTGTTCCTTATAAGAGTTCCATCTTCATCAAGTTTGTTTCTGAAGACCCATTTTGTACCAATTACTGATCTGTCCAAGGGTCTTGGTACCAGATGCCACACTTGACTCCTTTTAAATTGGTTGAGTTCATCTTGCATTGCATTTACCCAGTCTGCATCCTACAAAGCCTCAGCAACATTTTTAGGTTCAATAAGAGATAAGAAATATCAAAAGCACAAAGGTTAGTTAATGAAGATTTGATTTTTATTCCAGAGGTTGGATCAGTAATTATGTTCTCAATGGGATGAGAACTTTGATACTTGTAAGATTTCACAACAAACTGGTTTCCCCTTGATGTTTCTTCAATCTTTTGTTGTTGTGGAACAGGTTCATGAACATGTTCCATTGAGGTTTGAGGATCATTTTCTCTTTGTTCTATTCCCCTGTCATGTTGCTCTGGGTGGAAGAGCTCATTCCATCACCTGTTCCTTCCTCCAGTGCAACTTCAGTCTGGGTTGTGGTTTCATTTAAGTTTCTTACCAGCCCAATTGCTTCATCATCATATTCCAGAAGGAGTGTTAGTTTCATCAAAACCACATGAACACTTTCTTCAACACACATAGTTCTTTTGTTATAGACTTTATAAGCTTTACTATGTGAAGAACATCCCAAGAATACTCCCTCATCACTTCTGGGATCAAACTTACCTAGGGAGTCTTTACCATTGTTGTGCACAAAGCACGTGCATCCAAATGCCCTAAGATGGGATATATTTGGTTTTCTACCTTTAAGTAACTCATAGAGAGTCTTCTCTACAAGTGGTCTGGTCATGCACCTATTTATGATGTAGCATACAGTATTTACAACTTCTGCCAAAAAGCTATGGGGCAGTTTACTAGAAAGAAGCATAGTCCTAGCCATTTGTTCAAGTATCCTATTCTTTCTTTCAACTACTCCATTTTGTTATGGAGTCCTAGGAGCAGAAAAATTATGATCTATACCATGCTCATCACAAAATTCAGCAAATTTAGTATTTTCAAATTTAGAGCCATGATCAGACCTAATTGATGCAAGTTGATTACCTAGTTATTTTTGAGTTTTTCTAACAAAAGAAGTGAACATGTCAAATGATTCATATTTAGATATTAAAAAAAGTGTCCAAGTAAACCTAGAGTAATCATCAACAAGCATCATCACATATCTTTTACCACCTCTGTTTAATGTTCTCATTGGACCACAGAGATCCATATGGACCAGTTTCGTCGTCCTGGTGGTGCTTACCACATTCTTGCATTTAAAAGAGGATCTTACCTGCTTCCCCCTTGCACAAGCCTCACAAACTTTGTTTTCATTGAACTTGATGTTAGGCAACCCTATCACATGGTCTTTGGAGACTAATTTGTTGAGTTGACTCAGACTTGCATGTCCAAGTCTTTTGTGCCAAAAGAGGGGATCATTGTCCAACACACTTAAACAAGTGAGTTCATTTTCTGAAAGTGTGGACACATCTACAATATTTGGTAGAGGTGAATGCTACCATGTTACCTCTATCACACCATTTTGATACACTAATTAGACTATATTTTAGGCCATTTATCAAGTAGACATTCTCAATTGAGTGAGAATCAGTCTTACCTACCTTACCAACCCCAATGATCTCACATTTCTTCCCATTTTCAAAGGAGACCTTACCTCATTTGAGGTCCTCAAGTGAAAGGAACTGGTTCTTTCTTTCTATCATGTGCTTTGAGCAGCCACTATCCATGTACCATAGTTGGTTGCTCCCCTTCATTTGGACCTGCAAAATAAAATCAGGGGTTAGTCTTAGGAACCCAAACTAGTTTGGGTCCCTTTCTATAGGCAAAAAGATGAATTAAATTCTTTTTAGCCCAACTTGGTAGCCTATTCTTCCCTTGAACAAATTCTTTGTTCTTTTGGTTTGCCTTTTCTTTTGCATTACATTCACTTTTATAGTGACCTGGTTTACCACAGTGAGTACAAATCTTGTACTCAGGAAGTGTAAGGTACTTGCTTTGGGATCCCATTTAGGTGGCAGATTCCTAAAGCCAAGTCCTCTTCTATTGTTACTATGATGTTCCTGTAGCCATGAAACTGCATCGAAGGACCTGTTCCATTTACAAGTTCTCTCTAGTTCATGCTTGACCTTGCTTAAATCCTCCTTAAAAATTCTTACTTGCTCATCCTTCTTATACAACTCATCTTTCCGTTTACCTACATTTTCTTCTAAAGTGAGTTGTGTGCAATTTGTTGTCTTCTTACTTGATCCTAATTTCAGTTTTAGGTTTTCAGAACTAAATCCTAGGACATTTGATTCAAATGCATGAACCTGGTTCTTTAGTGCAATATTTTCACTTACAGTCTCACTAACCCTAAGTTTCAGGTTCTTACACTTTGCTTTCAAAATCACATATTCCTTAGACAAATGTTTCTTTTCATTGTTTATATCCTAAGATTCATCAATGAAATCTAGAAGTAACTTAGATAGCCTTTCTTTAGATAAAAAATTAATCTTGTCTTTGAGATGAATTACACTTACCTCAGATTCCTCATCAGATTCTCCAATGGCTATACGTTCTTGTTCACCTCCATCTTCATCATCTGAGTCTTCATCTGAGCTTTCTCCCCAAGCAGCAACCTAGCCTTTGTTGATCCTTTGTTCTTCTTGGGTTGAACCTTTCCTTCTTCCTATTTCTTTGTTCAGCTCTTTCCTTCTTCCATTCAATTTCCCGTTGAGGGCAATTTTGATGTGGTGATCAGTCTTCCCGCACTTGTAGCAGCTCTCATTGATCTATTTTTCAGGAACCCTTGGTTTGCTGTAGCTTCCACTTCTTGAAGGACCCTTTCCTCTCATTAGGTACTTCTTGAAGTCCTTTGTGATCATAGCCATTTCATCATCTTCTAGATCATAACCTTCAGTGATTCTAAGTGT
>ML413961.1:1146-11195 GCA_005239525.1 Nicotiana knightiana | reverse complement strand
GAACTGCACAGGTTTATTTGGTAGTCTGGTTCTAGCCTCGTCACTACTTCGCCGAGGTTAGGCTAGGCACATACCAGTACATGGGGTCGGTTTTACTGATGCTACACTTGCACTTCTTTATGTTGTGCATATTACGCAGCCGGACCCGGAGGACATCGTTAGTGGGAGTGTCTTCCAGCTTATCCTAGAGGCTTCAAGGTATACCCGCTGGCGTTCCTAGGCCTTGGCGTCTCTCCCATCCCTATGTCTTCGCTTCTGTCTTGTTTTTCCTCTAGTTTCAGAGACAATCATGTATTTCCTTTCAGACTTGTATTTAGCACTCTTATAGATAATTCGTGAGTTTGTGACTCTAGGTTTTGGGAAAACTATGCGTCGATGTATTATGTTGTCTTTACTTAGTTTTGAAACCATATTTATTTATTTCCGCTGTTAAGTTGTGAACTGTTTTTAGCTTATTCAGTTAAATGGATGTTTTCATGCTAGTTTAACTGTATACGTTGGTTTATCTAGCGATTTCAATGTTAGACGCCATCACGGCCCGATGGTGGGATTTTGTGGCGTGACAAAGGAAGCTCATTAGCTCATGCCCGTATGTCGCATCAATCAGTTGATTAATGTTTGCCAATGGAAACAAGTCTTTAGGACACACCTTATTTAGATCTTTATAGTTTACGCACATCCTAAATTTGATATTTTTTGGGTACTACAACTACGTTGGCTAACCAATTCGGATACTTTACCTCCCAGATTGAACCTATATTGAGTAGTTGTGTTAGCTTTCCTTTGAGAAACTTGTTCTTGACCTTGGCTATCAGGCTCTTCTTCTTCCTTACAGGAGGGAAATTTAGATCCATACTTAGCAAGTGGACCGCTACCTCTAATGGGATGCATGTCATATCCGAGTGCGACCACGCAAAGCAATTAACTCCAGTTTTAAGAAAATTGATAAATTCTAACCTGAGCTCGGGATTTAACCCTGTCCCTAGATGAAACTCCCTTTCCAAAAACTCTTCGAACAAGGACTCTTGATCAAGTTCCTCTGCAGTCACTTGGTAATATCAGTCTACTCCGGTACCATAAAATATCTCAGAACCTGATAGCATTCCGATGACTCCTCGCTCTTATCGTCTTCATATGGAAAAGGGCGACGACATCAGTTCCTATAATTTCTCTTTGTTGGACTCTTTCCCTTTTACTGTTGGAAATAGTTACGCGCTCATCTCTCTTGCTGCCGGTTGATCTCCTCTTATTTGCTTGATTCCTTGTGACGTTGAAAATTTAAATAACTGATGACATGTTCAGGGTACGACCTTCATCTCATCTATCCACGGCCTTCCAAGGATTACATTATAACCCATATCACTATCTACCACTTAGACTAGAGTAGTATTTGTTACTCCTTCGGCGTGTGTGGGTAGAAAAATCTCTCGGGTTTTCATGCTTGTCAAGTTGAATCCAGCTAAGAGTTTTGTTGCCAGTAATGATGTTTCTAGTCAACTTTTCTTGTTCTTGCACCCTCCATTGGATGATGTTGGTTGAGCTTCCTGGTCAACCAAAACACGTTTAATTTAGAAGTCTAAAACATTGAGAGAAGTTACCAAAGTGTCATTGTGTGGAAAAAGAAGTCCATCAACGTCTTCCTTCGTGAAAGTGATATCATCTTCTATGACTTCCCAAAGACTCTTGTTGTGAGTCACCGATATCTTTGTTTTCTTTGCTGCTTAAGATGTTACGTCATTGAATTTATTTACTCCAAAAATCATGTTGATAGTCAACCGAGGGGAGCCTTCTACAACCTTCGAAGGCTCTGCATTGTCCTTACTTCGGCTGTAGTTTTTCTTGGCCTGATCACTTAAAATTCCCTAAGATGGCCATTCTTCAATAATGTCGCCACCTCTACACGAAAATGTCGACAATCTCTAGTTTATGGCCGTGTGTCAGGTGGTTTTCACACCATAAGCTGGGATCCCTATGGCTAGGATCTGATTGGATTGGCTTCTGGAACCGTGCTTCTTTTATATTCCTTATTTTAGATACCATCTCTGCTAAGCTGGCGTTAAAGTTGTGATCTGACAACCTAGGATTTGTACAGTCTCAGGCCCCTAGCACATTCTTCTCCTATAACGATCTGTTATTTCGGCCATGATCGGTTCTTCTACCAGGAGCAAATTTATCCGATGGCCAAAACCCTTTGTTGCTAGGACCATTAGTTCTTTCATACGGTAGAAAACTACCTCTCTAGAGCACCGCCGATGTGCATCAAAGTTACTTTTAAACTTGTCCTGGTTTTTGTCTCGATCCCATCCCTTGGTTGATACCGGGGACCCAAGCTGATCGCCTTCTAGCCTTAACTTTGACTCATAATGGTTACGATCATCCGCCCAAGTGGTTTCTTGAAATTCGAGTAGGCTTTCCTTCGCCTTTCGAGAGGCATCAAAGCTTTGTGGATTTAGACACTTTGTGAATGCCTCTGTTGCCCACTCATTTGGTATCATCACTAACAACATCCTCTCTTTCTGGAACTGGATCACGATTTCTCATAGGAGTTTAGACTCGCCCTATAAATATCTCAAAAGAGTCATGAATGCTCGGGTAAGAGAGAATACCATGTCAGGGCCCCCTTGGTGAGGGTTTCACCAAACTTCTCTAGCAAGACCAAATCGATCATATGTTGAGCCAAATCGTTCCATTTCACAACTGTGGTGTAGACCGTGATGTGCTCCTGCAGATCCGAAGTCCCATCATATTTTGGTATGTCTAGCGTCTTGAACCTCTCTGGAATTAACACTGGTGTTGTGCTCGACTTTAACAGAAATTAAGTGTATATTTTTGAATCTGGGCCTTTTAGCAGTGGTGATGCCAGGAATCTGATCCATCTAAGCATGAAACTCCTTCGCATTTTGATCCATTCGTTCGTGTATGTCCCTCATAAAACTCATGATCTCGGCTTTGCATGAATCATTCCCATTGTTATTCCCAGATCCTCTACCGGTCCCTACGGCTTAGTTAAAATGGACATCACCCTTGGGATGTTGTTATCGACCCTCCAATTCGTTTGGTTTGGAGGAACACTGGGAGGAATCGGGCTCCTTCTGTTCGCTTTATTGGAGGCGCCTGACATTGCTTGTTTTAACTCCGTTATCACCCGATCCTCCCTTGAGAGGTGTTTCATGATTTCTTTCTGCTATTCTCTCAGGAGTTTAACCGTTTTCATGACATGTTCCTTCTCCACATCATTGAGAGTCGGTTCCCGCAAATTCCAAGGATACTGGCATCCCAAATCAGGGTCGTATCATCCCCTTCATTGCGAGTCTCACTGATTGAGTCATCATATTGGGACAATTCTTCGTGTCTCTCAACATTGTTTGTAATATTGACATGGTTAGCTGCTATAACATTTTTCAATAAGGAAAGAACCAAAACAAGTTAGCTATAAAAGAAAGAATCAAAGCGATTATACAACTATCTAAGCCCCACAGTGGGCGCCAAACTGTTTACCCGGAAAATAGTACAATTAAATTTGTTACGTGATTATAGACAAGCGAATTGATTTAATCTAAAAAATGATTAAGAGATAAGATTGATATTAAGATTAGCGATTGAAATTGAAGAAGCTAACGAGCCTGGAACGTAGTGCCTCCGAGGGAAAAAGTGAAAATAAATAAAGTGCAAATAAAGTTGATGAATTGAGAGCAAAAATAGGAATAAAGCTTTTGTAGGCAGAAAGTTTTCTTTCCTTACAACGGATGTTGAGCCTACTATTTATAGCTTTGCCTAGTGAAACAAGATCCTAGGATCAATATCCTTTTAAATGATAATAAAAGAGTCATTGGTGACAACATGTCATGAATGAAAATATTCTCTGCAACAGTCTCTCATTTAATGTTAGTGGACATTCTCTCATTGAATGCTATGTGATGGCAACCCTTGATTTTCTCCCGTCAATTACACTCCCTTCGGTGTTTACCAGATATCGATTATATTCGATGTCTCCGGTATTGGTTGTTCCATGACTTTCCTTTCACCTATCTTCAGTTCCACATGTGATGTTGCCATTCGATCATCCGTTATAAACCAATTTTACCCTATTCAATTTTAATATGAGTTTTGTCTTTGTTTGGTTATACTACCAGCTAAACTAATCTACGTTATGGTTATTAATATCACATTGCTATAATCATATTATCTTATTCTATGCGGAAGCGCACGTGTGTGTAGTTCTTTAATTTTTTACTTGTTTATCAAATATGATATTGTATTCTATTATAAGTGGGAGGCTCTCAAGTGAAAATCTCAATTACTAAGATGTTCATTAAAAGCTTAAAGATCATTTTACGTTCGTTAAAAGCTGAAAGATCATTTTACCCATCAGTTAATCACTACTTCAATGAATGTTTCGGTACATACGTATATTTTGTTAAATATTATTACTCCGTCTGTTTTAATTTCTGTAAACCTGTTTCACTGGGCATAGAGTTTACGGAAGAAATGAACACTTTTAATACTGTGTTCCAACAAGTCATAACATTTATGTGGCTCTAATTTTGAAACTCTTGGTGTTTAATATACTATAGTATTTGTATAGCTATAAATGAAGCTGTTTTAAAATTTAGAAATAAATCATTCTTTTTGGAACGGAATAAAAGATAGGTTCATATAAACTGAAATGGAGGGAGTACTAGATATAAATACTTTATCAACTAACTGCAAAAAAACAGATTGTAATCTGAACGACCATTCTTTATTGATAACTTAATAGTGCACTGAGATAAATAGTTCAGAAACATAGAAGCATTGACAATAGACAAATAGGGCTATAAAGTTAAGGCTGCTAAGATTCTTGAATTTATGCAACCAGTTCTTAGAATGACCACGTTCATATTCACGTTCTCTTTATTTTGTTAGGTAATTCAAAAAAGAATTATTTTCTACTATTCTTGAACTAATTTTTGAGCAGAGTATACGAAAGAGAGAGTTGATGATGTAGGAGGCCCCTGACTCTTACAGTAAATCTAACATCCTATTATTGTTCCGATTTCTCCCATTGGCGTTATGGTACTTTTTCATTTATTTCTCTGTAGTCAGCTTCAACATGTATGCATTCTCCATCATAACAACAATAGCTGATAGAAACTTGACCAGAATTTGAGAACATTAATTACTTGAACCATGTTTACCCTAACAATAAAATTTATACGCGGTTTTAAGGATATGTGGACCAATTTAATAGAAGTGATCGATAACGTTAAGTAAGTGAATTAAGTATAGAAATAATGACCAAACCAATTTTGATATTAGGTCCGAGCTTAGGTCTGAACTTAGTGATTGGTCTACCCTCGGTTTGAAGGCAAATACTTATGAAGTACTATGGGCAAAAATAAGAACTTTGAATAACTTTAGAAGCAGAGAAAATAAATGTATATTGTCTTGATATGCATGTTACAATATGTCCATTGAATAAAAATATTCCCCTTTATATAGTACGAGAGTTTCATCCCTAGTAAAATTATAAGAAAGGTAAAAATCCTCTTTTTCGCTAATCACCGATCTGCTTCCTGTACGAGCAAAGATCTGTGCCGTGATATCCGGTTGGGCGCGGATATTACGGCCCTTCATTACTCGAGTGCAACCGTTTGGTAGTGTTCTTTCGAGGTCTTGGAACTTGAACCGGATCCGGGGTGTGGGGGCCTCGATGGCTCCAATGGCAGGCACTTCGTTCGGGCCTCAAACGAGAGGTTCCAAGCTTCGATTCTGATTCCATGTAGTTATGCCCTTGCTTTGTTTTCCCCTCCCGAAAATTGAGGTGCTCATTAGTCTCGATTTTACCCGTATACATATAGTCCCGTCATTTCTCAGAGAGTGGATTTGCCAAAACAATGGGAAATGATAGATGTTCTCCGGTTCCTTCCTCCGTACATTACAACCGAAACAACAAAGAAGCCGAAACATCCCATAAGTCATGTCGTTCTGACTTCGGACACGTGTCAACCATCGACTGGATTCCTCAATGTGAAGCGTTATGTACCTCCCTTATAAAAGCTTCCACCCGTTGCTCTTTTTCCACTTTCCCATCAAGCTTCCACCTTCAAATTTTCTAGCTATCATTAACTTCTTCCAGACCTTAATATCTTCACCTTTTGATCTTCAAATCTACATAATTGTTCTTAGGTTCTTACCCATATATTCTTCAAATCTTCATAACCTGCTGTCCACCCTTCAAACTTGTTCTTCCAAACCATCATACTTTTTCTTCAAATTTTCAAATTTTATCAGATAGCAATGGCTAAAACATCCAAATCAATTCCCCAAGGTGCGCCTTGGGAAAATCCACCCCCCTCTATGGAGGATCATAATCCTACTCTGTTATTTTGTGAATAACACCGAGTTTCGTCAGTTCACCATCGACCACCTGCTCCGTCTATAAAGTGCCCTAATTTTCATAGAGGGACTAATCAAGATCACTCGCCAAGACAGCAAGGCCCCCTTTTCGAGTATTGACGAAGACTGAGACCAAGGCTGGCAGTGGTGCTTGTTGGGGTGAAGACTAAAGACTTGATTCCTCTCAAGTTCATTCAATTCCCTGAGAAGTGGAATACATCTCGTAAGTGCAACCTCTCCTTAAGTGTCAATTTTTCCCTTCTCATCATTCACATTTGTGGTTGTGCAGTTATTTCCCGGGTTCTAATTGCGGCCCCCATCTCAAGGAATGGATCAAAGGCATCTGCAAGTAGATGTTGTACTTCAGGCGCTCATGGCACAAGCTTTTGATGGGCCGATGGGAGGACTGTTCTCATGGTAAGGTTCTTCTTCAAATAGCTATTACCGTGTTCTTAACTCACATCATACTGGCCTTTTCTTCTTTCTTTTATAGGTTTGCCTAAGACCACCTAGCTTAGGCCTTTGTAAGGGGACGAGGATGTGACCTTGTCCGTTGATCCCTCAGTTATGGACTGCCCGAGGCTACCGTGGGGGAAAAAAAGAAGAGGAAAAGAAAATCTTCAGGGTCCCCAGGTGCCTTAGGTGAAGCCAAAGAAGTGACTGGCTCATACGCCCAAGAAGAGTACCATCTCTCGGGTGCTATACTCCGACTCGCTTCTCTAGCTTAAGGATGAGTCAGAAAAAAGGCGAGATATTTGTTGCCCACGTATTGACCCCTCCCGGGAGAAGGCAGCAACCGAGGAGAAGAGACATGCGACCGACCTTCCTCAAACTCAAGAGGACAATATGGAGAGGGGGATAGGACCCCCTGAGAAGGCGGCTCCGGTCCGAAGAAGCGATCAGTGTAATAGACATTATGGAGACACCATCCTACACCGAGTCCATGCTTGAGAAGGCCCAAGAAAGAAAAGAGAAGTACAGTGAAGGGGTTCATGGTGGAGACGACCCCTTTCATTCTTTCTTTGATGATGTGGACTCTTCCACTTTGGAAGAGTTTTCTGGGCTGGGCGACCTAGAAGTCTTGAAGAAGGACATATCTTCGAAAACTGTCGGGTCGCGTTTGAGCCAAAAATTGATTAATCAGTTCCCTGCTCCGAGTGTGGACCCTCGTTGCAGGAGAGCGGTTATACTCACTATCCCGGAGGATGCCCGGGGTTCTATCTGCTCCTGTGGGCATAGCCAGCTACCTCCGATGCCTGGTAACCGAGGAGGACAGGGCAAAAATGAACGAGATGGATGTCTATGTCTTATCAATAAGGCGGAGCAGGCGCTGAACCAGGTAAGGAATCATTATGTTCCCTTGAGTTTTTACTTAGGTTTTGATATCTCTCATGAATTTTGTTGTTTTGCAGTCCTCGATACTTCACCACGAGTTCTTCTTTTAGTACTATGTAAAGGTCAATCAGCTCGTGCTCGAGCTCAAGGAGCAGTCTCAAAAGAATGATATGTACAAGCTCCTTAGCGAGCAACAAGACAGGACCGTCAAAGACCTTCAAGCCGAGATGGATAAGGCACAGAAGGAAGCATCAGCCCTGAGGAAGGAACATGACAACCTGGATGAAAAGGAAAAAGTCTTTGAAGTTAGAAACGAGGAACTAGTCGTAGTGGCTAGAAAAAAAACCTTGTAGGTCAAACATAAGATTGAACAGATCGACCAACTTCGAAAGGAGATGAACGAGATCCAAGCCATGGCCGATGGGTGGAAGAGAAAAATGGATCTACTGGCTTAAAAAATGGAAATCGCTCAGGCAAAGCTGACATCGATAGAGGTTCAATTTCGGATGGCAAAGGAGAAACCTGACAAATGGGCTCAACTGAATGAGGATCTTTGAACACAGTTGAGCTCGACTGTCATAGAGTGGGATGCCCTCGGTAGATAATATGAGGTAATAAAGTCCATGTTGGAGATAACCTCTTCCAATGCTGACGAGATGGTGGCCCAATACAAGGCTAACACCGAAGCAGTCTGGGCCCACCTAAAGACCAATGCCGAATATATGAGGTGGTTGTCTCGAAAGGAGACCATCGAAGAAATTTACGCTCGAGGCTTCGACCTGTAAGTTGAGATTGAGGAAGAAATAATGCTTAAGGCCGAGGAGAAGAAATTTTCTGAGCCTGAAGGTGCCGAAGGCTCCGACGATTCTGGCGACGAGTCAGGCCCCAGTGAATATCGGACATGAATACCATAGAACTTTTTTAGTTTTTGTCTCGTGTATGTTTTTTTTCTATTTTGAGGCCTTTTTTGTTGGGCCTTTGTAAATACATTCCGAAATATATACAATTTTCTTTTCTGGAAATTTTGAGCCTCTACTTTTTTCCAATCTTTTTATAATTTCTATTTTTGAAAACATTTCTAATGCCTTAGCATAGAATCAAATGTAGCAATAAGTCATCCATTTTTCAGAGGTCTGATCAGAGCCTGACTTTGATGCAACTTTATTTGCTTGAGGCTTTGAATATTCGGTGTGACCAGAAGTTTTCCTAAGACGCTTAAGTGATTTTTAGACGATGCTTTTGTCGAGGGTATCCCTTTAGCTGGTCTCAAATTTATGAAGGCCTTATGTTCTGATTATGTTATTCAGACGTCTCCGAGCCATTTTTTAGGGTGGATGTAGCCTTTTGTGTTTAGGCACTACCTAATAGGTTTTGTGCCTCGGGGATTTGGTAGCCCAAGTTGCCCCAATGTTTTTCAGATGACAGTCTCCGAGTAGGGTATTCCACGGGCTCGATAGTCCCCAAATAGAGGTAGCCCTTAGTCTCTTTAGTCCTCGAATAAGGGTATCCCTTGGGCTCGATAGTCCTCGGATAGGGGTATCCCTTGGGCTCGATAGTCCTCGGATAGGGGTAGGATCTGTGTGAAAGAGGAAAAAATGCGTAATAGCAAGGTGAAAACATTCTTTCATTTTTGTGTGTAAAGTACATGATCGAAAGGGTGTAAAAGCTTGTATCACGACTAAGGTGTCCTATGTGAGCATGATTCACTTGACTGCTTGTCCCGTAACATAAATACTAACAAATGAGCCTAGGTTATTCAAGTACAAAGTTTCCTTCTTTCCTTTCCAAGAACCTTAACCCCAGGGTGATGGCCCCAAGTATTCGAGGTCGATCATGAGAGAGCTCGGATACTGTTGATGTGCCCATTGACTTTGGTTTAAGGCCAGCCTTCAAATATAAGTTAGCATGATTTACTGTTGCCTCGTTAAAAACCTTGAAGAAAAACCCATTTGTGAGAATATCAGTTCAAGGGAAAAAGAGTGCAACGCGTGCTATCAGACCTAATAGTCACATTCTCCCTTGGACGTTACCTGCAAGTGTTAGTGCGATTCATAATATTATAAAAAGTAAATGAGATCGTACCTCAGCAGTAATACCGCTTTAAGTGCCTCACGTTCAAGTTGTTCGGTAGCTGTGCACCGTTTCCTACTTCGAGTTAGTACGAGCATTTTCCGGTAATTATGACGACTCGATATGGTCCTTCCCAATTGATCACGCTCAACTATGTCTTATAGAAAGACTAAACGGGCGCTGCAAATATAATCTGGGGTATTACACCCAAAGTCGATCCCACAGAGAATTTTACGTATCAATTGAGTCTATAAAATACTAAACTA
>MDKJ01205992.1:0-47763 GCA_005239525.1 Nicotiana knightiana | reverse complement strand
AAATGCACAATAGGTATCAAATATATTTTTAATCGGATAATTAGGCCAATTATTAACAATTAAGCGACTGTGTTAAACTACGGAACCTGGAAATGCCTAACACCTTCTCCCGGGTTAACATAATTCCGTACCCAGTCTTTTGGTTTTCGCAGACTTTAAACGGAGTCAAATTTTCTTGATTTCGGATTTATAATAAACCGGTGACTTGAGACACTATAAATTATTCCAAGTGGCGACTCTCATTAAATAAATAATCCCATTTTGAATAATATCACTTTAACTGGAAAAACTCTCTATCCCCTCGGAAAAAGGAGGTGTGACAGCTCTGGCAACTCTGATAATTCAAAAATGCATGTCATGGTCATTAGAGTTGGTATCCACATCTGATAACTTTCTACTTTGTAATTTTCTTGTTAGATATCTTCTGTTTCTATTGTCCCTTACTCTGTTCCTTTTGATTTTTTCAAGTCCTCTTTTTGAGTCCGAACAAGTGAGAAATGACTTCAAACTTTGCTACTAGCTTTCCAATTACACAGAGTGGAATTTGACTAGCACATCAAAGCGACATAAGTAAGGAAAAAATAGTATGCGCACTGAATGGATAACAATTGACGTGCTTTGGGATTCATGTGAAATGCAAGGGTTCAGAAATGTCATTCATGAGCAAAATGCAACAGAAAGAGGGTATAGGGCTCGAATAGATCAGAGGCGTTTTCAGTGGTAAGGTTTGACAGAAAAGTTGTTAGCCAATAACAAGCAAGGACTTCCAAGTCGAAGCCAAGGTTAATCATGGCTAGTACAGGAGCAATCACCCTCAAATTCAAGGCCACAAATGAACCACAATTTTTAAACTCACAAGTTTTCTTTGTTTGAAACAAGGACGAAGACTATGTCCAAATCAAAGCTTGGAGGCTTGAAATGTTCGGGTGTCGTGCCCAGATTTTGTCAACACAAAGGCTGATTGAGAAGGTTTTTATCTCGTAGACATTCCCCTAGTTTAGAAGACCATTACCTAGGCAGTCTCCCTAGTTGAAAGCGTCTTTAGCTTTCTTTAAGTTTAGGATCCCGCCTGGAAAATAAGGTCAATTTCTAGTTTCCTATGTTGTTAATCTTTAGCATTCCTTTAGTTCAGGGGTCCCGCCTGGAGAATAGGGCCATGTCTTAGTTTTCTTAAGTTGTTAATCTTTAGTTTTTCTTGAGTTCAGGGTTCCCCTGGAGAATAGGGTCAGTTTTTTAATTTTTCTTAATTTGTTACTCTTTAGTTCCTTAAGATCAGGGTCCCACCTGGAGAATAGGGTCAATTGTTAGTTTCCTTAAGCTTTAATCTTTAGTTTTCCTTGAGTTCAGGGGTCCCCCTTGGAGAATAAGGTCTGTTTTTACTTTAGTCAAGCTTAGTTTATAATTTTCCTCAACCTCAGTCTCACATCTAGGAGACGCACTTCCTAGTCTGAGTAATTCTTGTTTTACTTTTAGGAGACGCACTTCCTAAATTAAGATTTCACCCTTATGAGACACACTTCCTAGTTGGGGTCATTTAAGTTCATCCCTAGGAGACAACTTCCGAGTTTGAGTCATTGAAGTTTCACCCCTAGGAAACGCACTTCCTAGTCTGGGTCTTTCTGGATATACTTATAGGAGACGCACTTCCTTAATTGAGATTTCACCCCTAGGAGACGCACTTCCTAGTTTGGGTCATTTAAGTTTATTCCTAGGAGACACACTTCTTAGTTTGAGTCATTGATGCAGGAGACGCACTTCCTAGTAAGGCTCTTTCTGGATATACTTTTAGGAGACACTTCCTAAATTGAGATTTCACCCCTAGGAGACGCACTTCCTAGTTTGGGTCATTTACGTTCATCACTAGGAGACGCACTTCCTAGTTTGAGTCATTGAAGTTTCACCCCTAGGAGACACCCTTCCTAGTCTGGGTCATTCAGGCTATACTTTTAGGAGATGCAATTCCTAAATTGAGATTTCACCCATAGGAGATGCACTTCCTAGTATGAGTCTTTCTGGATATACTTTTAGGAGACACACTTCCTAAATTGAGATTTCACCCCTAGGAGACGCACTTCCTAGTTTGGGTCATTTAAGTTCATCCTTTGGAGACGCACTTCCTAGTTTGAGTCATTGAAGTTTCACCCCTAGGAGACGCACTTCCTAGTCTGGGTCATTCAGGCTATACTTTTAGGAGATGAACTTCCTAAATTGAGATTTTACCCCTAGGAGACGCACTTCCTAGTTTGGGTCATTTAAGTTCATCCCTAGGAGACGCACTTCCTAGTTTGAGTCATTAAAGTTTCACCCCTAGGAGACACACTTCCTAGTCTGGGTCTTTCTGGATATGCTTTTAGGAGACACACTTCCTAAATTGATATTTCACCCCTAGGAGACGCACTTCCTAGTTCAGGCCATTTAAGTTCATCCCTTGGAGACGCACTTCCTAGTTTGAGTCATTGAAGTTTCACCCCAAGGAGACGCACTTCCTAGTTCGGGTCATTTAAGTTCATCCCTAGGAGACGCACTTTCTAGTTTGAGTGATTGATGTTTCACCCCTAAGAGACACACTTCCTAGTCTGGGTAATTCAGGATATACTTTTAGGAGACACTCTTCCCAAATTGAGATTTCACCCCTAGGAGACGCACTTCCTAGGTTGGGTCATTTAAGTTTATCACTAGGAGACGCACTTCGTAGTTTACTCATTGAGATTTTAACCCTAGGAGATGCACTTCCTAGTCTGGGTCTTTCAGGATATAATTTTAGGAGATGCACTTCCTAAATTGAGATTTCACCCCTAGGAGACGCGTTTCCTAGTTTGGTGTATTCAAATTTCACCCTTAGGAGACACACTTCCTAGTCCGAGACTTTCAGGTTATACTTTTTAGGAGATGCACTTCCTAAATTGAGATTTTACCCCTAGGAGATGCACTTCCTAGTTTAGTTCATTCAAGTTTTACCCATAGGAGACGCACTTCCTAATCTGGGTCTTTCAGGTTATTCTTTTAGGAGACGCAATTCCTGGTTTGGGTCATTCAGGTTTTATTTTTAGCAGACGCATTTGCTAGTAAATTTTTTTGGTTTTAATCACAAGAGACACACATCCTAGTCGAGTCTTCAGTTTTACCCTCATCATTGCATCAATAGCATATGTGATTTACACTTTTGCTAACAACTAACAAATCCTCCTACTACAAATTGTGGCAGAAAATTATTTGTTTTGTTATTTTGATTGCAGGCACCCACCTTGAGAACAAGGGTCAATATTTCGAAAATCGGTTTTAAGTCAAATCAGAGAAGTACCAGGAGCCCCCTGAAGAACGGGGTCAACTTTCAATTTCATTCAAGATCAAGCAGGAGGATCCCGCCTGAAGAACAGAGTCAACTTTCAGTTTACAGGTCCAAGTTAGAGAAGCATCAGGAGCCCGCCTGAAGAACATGGTCAACTTTGAACTTTGAAGTTCAAGAAGCACCAGGAGACCGCCTGAAGAATGGGGTCAACTGTCAATTTTGTTCAAGATCAAGCAGGAGAATCCCGCCTGAAGACAGGGTCAACTTTCAGTTTACAAGTTCAACTCAGAGAGGCCCACTTGAAGAACATGGTCAACTTTCAATTTTCAAGTTCAAGAAGCTTCAGGAGCCCGCGTGAAGAACAGGGTCAACTTTCAGTTTACAAGTTGAAGTCAGAGAGGCATCAGGAGCCCGCCTAAAGAATAGGGTCAATTTTCAAAGTTCAAGTTAGAGAAGCATCAGGAGCCCGTATGAAGAACAATGTAAAGTTGTCAAGTTTCAAGTTCAAATTAGAGAATTATCAGGAGCCCGCATGTTCTTCAGGGTCAATTTTCAGTTTTCAAGTTCAAGTCAGAGGTAGTAGGATCCCTCCTGAAGAATAGGGTTAGTCTCCAGTTTTTCAATTCATATCCGAAGTAGCAGGAGTCGCGTGAAGAACAAGGTTTGCAAGTTCAAGTCTACCGTAAGTTCAAATTTATTTAAAGTGCAAGCAGCAAGGCGCCCGCTTGAAGAATAGGGTCAATTTCCAATTTTCTTCAAATTCAAGTCAGCAGGATGCCCGCCTGAAGAATGGGGTGAATTTTCAATTTCATTTTGAAGGATCAAGTGGAGATTCAAGGAAGAATCAGGACAAGAAGTAGATAGGATCTTGTATTTTTCTTTTAATTTTGCTGTAATTTTTGCTTTCAATTCATGATGTAATGGCAGGAACCACGGATCGAAACCTCGACGAAATCTCACTCGACTTTCGTTTCTTTGGGCCACTAGCCATCTACCGGGAGTTTCGGGTTTAATACCAAGGAAAGAGTTTTAGTTGATTAATTTATGAACCTTTAGAATAAAAGAGTCCAAAATGAGCCTATGTTCTCCTAGCCCAATCCCCTAATCCTAAGCCGATTCTCCTAATTAAAAAGGACACATACTCAACAAAACACATACGAGAGATCTGAGAGAAAAAGGGAACGGTCCGACCCACCTCCAGCAACAAGCAACCGATTCACCCCTACATCCTTTCACCTCACTGTTGCCGGCGTCCAGCCGAAAAATCCAAGAGCACGCAACTCCACCCTTCTCCATCTCCCAACAGCCCAAACACACTCATGTAGATACACAAGAGAGAACACATCCGCTGCTTTCTTGGAAAAAACATGCACACTCCACTTCAATCTCTGCTACTTTCTGTTGCTTCGTTGTTTTGAAAAGAAAGCCGTTTCTTCCGATTCAAGCTTAATTTGGGAGATGGGTTTGGATGTGAGTTCCCTATTTGAACTCGAGATGAGTCGCCCGTGAGTGTCTTGGTTCGGCTAGCGATTCTTGTTGCCAAGATTTTGGGTTTCATTGTCCAGCTCGGGTCACGAATCACTACTCCGGCGTATTTCTGGTCCGATTCTGGTGCTAGTGTCCATTTGCTCACTGTATGTCCTAACATAGACTTTTTTAATACATTGAAGAGATTTCTACTTTAAGGTACACTCTTTCCCCACAGTTAATATTGTTTCATGAATTGTTAGTTTGTGTTTCCCTTGTTCATTTATTTAATCTTGTTGCAGTTGCTTTTAATAAATAAAAAATTATTGAACTTTACATTATGAATTATCAATGTCCCTTATAGGTTAGGCTTCACATTTTACATAAAAGAATAAGAGAAAAGTAAAGGTTTGTCTGCACTTTCGTCAAAATATATCTCCGTTTGGGATCATCACTACCATTAAGTAATGTGTTAATTTTTCTTTGACTAGGAGTAGAATATTTTGATGTAGTCTAGTTATTTAGATTTGGAAAGTTACTTTTAATTAGATTTTAAAAGCGCTCAGTTTAAATGCATGAATTTAGAAGGTTACAATGAAATGAGCAATTTTGAACATCATAGCTTGCTTTAGTCGCGAATAATAAATCATTGTGACTATGGGTACAACTCTCGTAGCATAGTCATGATACATAACCCCCAATTCGAGTGTGCGTTTCATATGTCTCGACCGTAACTTTAAATAATAATAAAAATAAGCATATTGTAAATCGCGAGTGCATTTTACGTGGCACGATTCACCATATGTACAAATATAAATGAGTTCGCGACATCGGGACTTGTTTCAAATAAATTCCATAAAATAAAAGTAGTCAAAAAAGTAAAAATGCACAATAGGTATCAAATATGTATTTACTCGGATAATTAGGCCAATAATTAACAATTAAGCAATCGTGCTAAAACCACGGAACCTGGGAATGCCTAACACATTCTCTCGGGTTAACAGAATTTCTTACCCGGTCTTCTGATTTTTGAAGACTTTAAATGGAGTCAAATTTTCTCGATTTGGGATTTAAAATAAACGGGTGACTTGGGACACCATAAATTATTCCAAGTGGAGACTCTGATTAAATAAATAATCTCACTTCGAATAATGTCACTTTAATTGAAAAAATTTCATATCCCCTAGGGAAAAAGGAGTTGTGACACCCAATATTATATATAAGATGGAGGATCGGATTCACCGGTTCGTGATGGGGTTAGAGTGGCACTTTCTTAACGATTGTATGTCGGTCTCACTTCAGCCAGGCATAAATTATTCTCATATCCTGGCATACACTCAGGGTGTAGAGGAGCGTAAGCAGAAGCAGAGGGCCGATCGTGAGCATGATAGGGGCCAGAGTAAGAGAGCGAGATCTGTGGGTCCTTCTGGTGAGTTTCAAGGTGGTCAAAGACAACAATACCCAAGGTATCTAGCCCAGCCATCAGCTAGCGCCCCCCACAGTTTGCCGGTACGAGAGTTGATCGTTCCACATATTCACGTCCTAGTCATAATTCCAAGGCCTCAAGTTCTCAGTATAGGGGTGAGTCAAGTCAGATGAGGCCTCCCTTGCCACGATGTGCTCAGTGTGGTAAGCGGCATGCTGGGCAGTTCCGTATGGGGTTGGGTGTTTGTTATACTTGTGGTTATCCAGGCCACGTTACGAGGGATTGTCTGACGAGAGGTGATGCAAGCATAGTTCAGCCAACGGGATCTTTAGTTGGTTTGTCATCATCATTACGCCCCCTGGGCAGGGTTCACAAACACCAAACGGTCGTGGTAGAGGTGGAGCATCTAGCTCGAGCGTCCTCAGAACTGCATTTATCCATTAGCAGGTTGACATGATCAGGAGTCGTTACCTGATGTTGTTACAGGTATATTATCAGTCTCCTCATATGATGTACATGCATTGATTGACCCAGGGTCCACCTTATCATATGTTACTCCGTTGGTGGCTAGTAAGTTCTGAATAAAATCGTAGTTGGTTAAACCTTTTGAGGTGTCCACACTTGTTGGGAATCTAGTGATAGCTAAGCAGGTATATAGAGATTGTATAGTAGTAGTTCATAGTCGATCTACAGTAGCAGAACTTATCGAGTTAGATATGGTAGAATTTGATGCTATAATGGGTATGGATTGGTTGGCTTCTTGTTATGCCAACATTGGTTGTAGATCAAATATGGTCCGATTTCAATTTCTAGGGGAACCTATTTTGGAATGGAAAGGTAATACAGCATCACCGAGAGGTAGATTTATTTCCTATCTCAAGGCAAGGGAGATGATCAGAAAGGGCTATATTTATCACTTAGTTCGGGTTCATGATGTGAAAGTAGAGTCACCAACCATTCAATCTATCCATGTGGTTAATGAGTTTCCCGATGTCCTTCCGGGTCTTCCGCGAAAGCGAGAAAATGAGTTTGCTATTGACCTATTAAGAGATACTCAACCAATATCTATTTCTCCCTATATAATGGCATCCGCAGAACTAAGAGAGTTGAAGGAACAACTAAGGGACTTGCTTGAAAAGGCTTTATTAGACCTGGTACATCACCGTGGGAAGCACCTATGCTATTTGTGACGAAGAAAGACGGTTCCTTGCGATGTGTATTGATTATAGTCAGTTGAATAAGGTGACAATAAAGAATAAATACCCGCTCCCGAGGATTGATGATTTATTTGATCAGTTGCAAGGTGCCAAGTTTTTCTCGAAGATAGACTTGAGGTCTGGGTACTATCAGGTAAGGGTTAAGGAGAATGATATTCCGAAGACAACATTCATGACCAGTTAAGGGCACTTTGAGTTCGTGTTATGTCCTTCGGATTGACTAATACCCCATCAGTAGTCATGGTCTTGATGAACCTTGTGTTCAGAACCTTTCTAGATCTATTCGTGATTGTATTTATCAATGATATATTGGTTTACTCACGTTCAGAGGCTAAGAATGCATATCATTGTGCTTACAACGCTTAGAGTTCTACAAAAAGAGAAGTTGTACGCCAAACTCTCTAAATGTGAATTCTGGTTGAATTTTGTAGCTTTCCTTGGGCATATTATTTGGGGTGAAGGTATCCAGGTTTATACACAAAAGATTAAGGCAGTAAAGACTTGGCCTAGAGACCTACGACACCGACGGAGTTTCCTAGCTTTCTCTGTTTGGCAGGTTATTATAAGAGATTTGTAGAGGGATTTTCTTCTCTTTCAGCACCTTTGACAAAGTTGATTCAGAAGGGAGCTAAGTTTCAATGGGCTGATGCTTGCGAACAAAGTTTTCAGGCATTGAAGGACAAATTAACTTCAGCACCGATTCTAACGCTCCCAGAGGGGACCGATGGTTATGCTATCTTTTGTGATGCTTCAAGCGTTGGATTGTACTAATGCAACATGGTAAGGTTGTAGCTTATGCTTCTAGACAACTAAGAAAGCTCGAGAAGAATTACCCGACCCACAAATTAGAGTTAGCCGCGGTGATCCATGCACTAAAGATGTGGAGGCACTACTTGTATGGCATATCTATACGGATCATAAGAGCCTTCAGTATATCTTCAAGCAAAAGGAATTGAATTTACGCCAAAGGAGATGGTTGGAGATACTGAAAGACTATGACATTAATATTATATACCATCCAGGGATGGCGAATGTAGTAGCCGATGCCCTCAGCCGTAGATCTATGGGTAGCATGTCATATTTACAACTAGAGAAGAGTGGGATAGACCATGACATTCATTAGCTAGCTAGTCTTGGAGTTCAATTACTGGACTCAAGTGATACTGGAATTACTATTCAGGACACGACAACATCCTCTTTAGTAACTGAAGTGAAGGAACGTCAGTACGAGGATCCTTTGTTAGCTCATTATATGGATACAACCCCTCAGATTGAGAAGACACCATTTGAGATTATAGAAGATGGGGTCCTCATATATCGTGGACGATTATGTGTCCCTAATGTTACGGAGCTGCGTCAGCAGGTTATGGGAGAAACTCACTGTTCTCGTTATTCTATCTATCTAGGATCAACAAAGATGTATCATGATATCAGGGAAATATATTGGTGAGACGGAATGAAAAATGATATAGCAGAGTTTGTTGCTCAGTTCCCTAACGATCAACAGGTTAAGATTGAGCATCAAAAACTCGATGGATTATTGCAGGCTATAGAGATTCTGACTTGGAAGTGGGAAGTAATCAATATGGATTTCATCGAAGGCTTACCTCATACCTAGCGTAAGTTCGATTCTATATGGGTGATTGTTGATAGACTTACAAAATCAGCTCATTTTCTGCCCGTTAGGACTACATATTCCGCATAGGATTATACAAGGATTTACATTAAGGAGATAGTACGACTTCATGATGTCCCTATATCTATTATCTCGGATAGAGGAGCTCAATTTACAGCTAATTTCTCGAGGTCCTTCCAAAAAGGATTGGAGACTCAGGTAAGTCTTAGTCCGAAATTTCATCCCCAGACAGACGGATAGGCTGAGCGTACTATTTAGACACTTGAGGATATGTTACTGGCTTGTGTGACAGACTTCAAGGGTAGCTGAGATGATCATTTGTCGTTTATTGAGTTCATGTATAATAATAGCTATCATACTAGTATTCAGATGGCTCCATACGAAGCTCTTTACAGACAGAAGTGCAGGTCGCCCATAGGATGGTTTGATGTTGGGGAAACTACGTTAATAGTACCAGAGCTAGTACAACAGGAAATCGAGAAGATTAAGCTTATACGCTAAGGCTATTAGCAACTCAAAGCCGTCAGAAGTCTTACGCGGATAATCGGCGACAAGTGTTACATCTTGCGTTTTCGTACGCTAAAGTTTCATCGTAAGTTAATTGACGTAAACTTGGGGATGAGATTATTTTTGAGGTTATAACCATTTATGTTATTTATAACAGGTGATAAGTAAGTGTCATGAAGGTTAAAGGGTAAACGAATCAAAGAAAATGAGTTTCATTGAAGGTTGTCAGTATGGGATAAAATATCGTCTGAGCTATAATATCTGATATTTATGGACTAGTGCCATACAAGGTACCACCTGACCATGATAGTAGGGTACATAAAGTCTGTTAAAAGTGAGTAGTACATTAGTGGGAGATTAACATGTAATTAGAAATGGGTGGATAATTATTGGTGGAAAGATCACCCTCCCAACATGGCAATTAGGGATAATGTTTGCCAAGACCGAACCATGACTCTTTAGTTTATATAACGTGGCATATTTAGAGGAAATTGTGGCTAGGTAGTCATCCTTGTCTTTTTCTTTATTTTCTACATGATCTGACCATCCTCCCAATTTGATGATTCTCCCATCTACCAAATTACTCTAGGACATATGCACTTTGGATATTTCTCCAAGCTAAAGATATACATTTGCACTTTAGCAAAACCATGTATTTCAAAATGAGAATCTGCTCGAGTATGAATACTTAAGATTGCTTAGTTTTAATGAATTGCACCCAGATTTCTATGCTTCACAAATAATTTTTGACAATTTCTCTATGTTCTCTGTTATGTGAATGGAAGAGACAACCTACCTCTTTTGTGGAAACTAGATGCCAGCAGGCTATTTATGCCAGGGAGAAAAATATACTGGATAATCTATCTTTTCTTTTGAAATTCTTGGAGGTTATGATGCTGTTATGATGCACTTGTTCCTCTCTTTTGCA
This sequence comes from Nicotiana knightiana, assembly GCA_005239525.1. NCBI lineage: Eukaryota > Viridiplantae > Streptophyta > Magnoliopsida > Solanales > Solanaceae > Nicotiana > Nicotiana knightiana. The sequence goes on along the minus strand of MDKJ01205992.1, from coordinate 37,293 downwards.
ATTCTAAGAGAACACGGTACAATCTTTATCAAGAATATCATATGATTTTTTCCCTACTTCGATCCGTCGTTACGTGATTTTCGCAAAAGACGTGGGTTAGAGGGATTGTTAAGAGAATTGGCTCAGGTATGTTAAGGTTATCCCTTCTTTCTTTTTGACATGATCCAAATGATACAAACGAAATGAGCAAATGCACAACTTTCGTAAATGACTCTATTCATAGAAGTACTAGGGGTGTCTATGTTCCTGATTCCCCATGTGACATATTATTATATCTTCTGTTCATGGGTCTAGGAAAAATACTTAGTTGATAAAGTTTATCCGAAATGTATATCGATCTTATTAACACATTTCTTATGCATTTCATTGATTTACACGTGTACATTGACCCATGACCCGCTGGTGTTATATACGCATATATTTTATGTATATGGAATATGGGAAAAGGTTAGAACGTCATATACGCACCACCACTTGATCAACTGGTATATGTTGATGATTTTGCCCATTGTGGTCCGAGATGATATGATGGGATGCCCTTAGAGGCTTGATGATGTTATGTGCACCTATACCAATGCATGATACTACATTTATACGCATGTGCATGACATTATAAATGTTTCAGGATTTACAAAGTTATTTAGACTTACAGGCGGAATTCTTTATTCCATGTTTAATCTATTTCTCGGGGCCTGCGACTGAGTAAGTTGAGCTAGCTTCCTATAGATTTCAGGATGTTGCAGTTAATTTGTATGAGTCTTGCAAGTTGTCCAGAGATAAGGATGCCCCTCCAGTAGTATGGCAGGAGTTTACAGAGGCTTTTCATCGTCATTATCTGCCACCAGAGCTTAGACGGGCCAGAGTTGATAGGTTCTTGACCATTCAGCAGGGTGACATGAGTGTTCGGGAGTACAATCTTCAATTTGATTCGTTGTCTAGGTATGCTCCCACTATTTTATCTAAGATGGAGGATCGAGTTCACTAGTTCGTGATAGGGTTGGAGCCGCACCTGCTTAATGATTGTATGTCAGTCTCACTTTAGTTAGACATGGATATTTCTTGTATTCAGGCATACACTCAGGGTGTAGAGGAATGTAAACAGAAGCACATGGCTGATCGTGAACATGATAGGGGCCAAAATAAGAGAGCGAGATCTTCGGGTCCTTCTAGTGAGCTTCGAGGTGGTCAGAGACAACAATACCCGAGGTATCCAACCCAGCCATCGGCTAGCCACCCCCGCAGTTTATCGGTAAGAGATTTGATCGTTCCATATATTTAGGCCTCGGTCAGAATTCTAGGGCCTCATGTTCTCAGTATAGGGGTGAGTCAAGACAAGACGAGGCGGCCCTTGTCACGATGTGCTAAGTGTGGTAAGCAGCATGTCGGGCAATTCCATATGGGATTTGGTGTTTGTTATACATGTGGTTATCTAGGCCACATTATGTGCGATTGTCGGACAAGAGGTGATGCAAGCATAGTTCAGCCAGCGAGATCTATAGCTGGTTCGTCATCATCAGTACAGCCCCTTGGTCAAGGTTCACAAGCACCAATCGGTCGTGGTAGAGGCAGATGAGGAGCACCTAGCTTGAGCGGTCCTCAGAACTGCATTTATGCGTTAGCAGGATGACATGATTAGGAGTCATCACCTACTGTTGTTACAAGTATATTATCAGTCTCCTCATATGCACTGATTGGCCCAGGTTTCACCTTATCATATATTACTCCTTTGGTTGCTAGTAAGTTATGAGGTGTTCAAACCTGTTGGGGATCCAGTGATAGCTAGGAGGGTATATAGAGATTGTATAATAGTAGTTCATCGTCGATCTACAACATCATACCTAATTGAGTTAGATATGGTAGAATTTGATGTTATAATGGGTATGGATTGTTTGCTTCTTGTCATGCCAACATTGATTGTAGATCGAAGATGGTCTGATTCCAATTTCAAGGGGAGCCTGTTTTTTAGTGGATAGGTAACACAACATCACCGAGAGGTAGATTTGTTTCCTATCTCAAGGCAAGGAAGATGATCAGAAAGGGATATATTTATCACTTAGTTCGGGTACATGATGTGAAAGTAGAGTCACCAATCATTCAATCTATCCATGTGGTTAATGAGTTTCCCTAAGAGCTTCCGGGTCTTCCACAGAGCGAGAAAGTTTGTTTGCTATTGACATATTACCAGATACTCAGCCAATATCCATTCATCCCTATAGAATGGCACCTGCAGAGCTGAGAGAGTTGAAGGAACAACTAAGGGACTTGCTTGAAAAAGACTTTATCAGACCTAGTACATCACTATGGGGAGCACCTGTGTTATTTGTGAGCAAGAAAGATGGTTCCTTGCGGATGTGTATTGATTTATAGATAGTTGATTAAGGTGACGATCAAGAATAAGTACCCACTCCCGAGGATTGATGATTTATTTGATCAGTTGCAAGGTGCCAAGTGTTTCTTGAAGATAAACTTGAGGTCCGGGTACCATCGGGTAAGGGTTAAGGAGAAAGATATTTCGAAGACAACATTCAGGACCAGATATGGGCATTTTGAGTTTCGTGTCATGTCATTCGGTTTGACCAATGCCCCATCAATATTTATGGATTTGATAAATCGTCCGTTCAGAACATTTTTAGATCTGTTCGTAATTGTATTTAATTATGATATATTGGTGTATTCTCGTTTAGAAACTGAGCATGCATATTATTTCAGGTGAGGGTATCCGGGTTGATACACAAAAGATTGGGGTAGTAATGACTTGGTCTAGACCCACGACACCGATAGAGGTTCGTAGCTTTCTCGGTGTGGCAGGTTATTACAGGAGATTTGTAGAGGGATTTTCTTCTCTTTCAGCACCATTGACAAAGTTGACTCAGAAGGGAGCTAAGTTTCAATGGACTGATGCTTGCGAACGTAGTTTCCAGGCATTGAAGGATAGATTAACTTCAGCACCAATTCTAACGCTCCTAGAGGAAACTGATGGTTATGATATCTATTGCGACACTTCAAGCGTTGGATTGGGTTGTGTACTGATGCAGCATGATAAGGTTGTAACTTATGCTTCTAGACAACTAAGAAAGCATGAGAAGAATTACCCAACCCACAATTTAGAGTTAGCCGCAGTGATTCATGCACTAAAGATGTGGAGTAACTACTTATATGTCATTCATATTGATATATATATATATATATAGATCATAAGAGCCTCCAGTATATATTCAAGCAAAAGGAATTGAATTTACGCCAAAGGATATTGTTTGAGCTACTTAAAGATTATAACGTTGATATTTTATATCATCCGGGGAAGGCGAATGTAGTAGCCGACGCCCTCAGCCGTAGATCTGTGGGTAGCCTGTCATATTTACAGCTAGAAAAGAGGGGAATAGCCCATGAGATTTATCAACTAGCTAGTCTTAAAGTTTGATTATTGGATTCAGGTGATACCAGAATTACTATTCAGGACACAAGAATATTCTCTTTAGTAATTGAAGTGAAGGAACACCAATATGAGGATCCTGTGTTAGCTCATATAGAGATACATCCCATGTGAAGAAGAAGACACCATTTGAAATTATAGGAGATGGGGTCGTCAGATATCGAGGCGATTATGTGTCCCTAATGTTGCAGGCTGTGCCGGCAGGTTATGGGAGAAACTCGCTATTCTCGTAATTCTATCCATAGAGGAGTAACAAAGATATATCATGATATCATGGAATATATTGGTGGGACGGAATGAAAAAGAATATAGCAGAGTTTGTTGCTCAGTGCCCTAACTGTAAGCAGGTTAAGATTGAACATCAAAAGCCTGGTGGAGTATTGCAGGATATAAAGATTCCGACTTGGAAGTGGGAAGTAATCAATATGGATTTCATCGTAGGTTTACTTTGTACCCAGCGTAAGTTCGATTCTATATGGGTGATTATTGATAGACTTAAAAGATCAGCTCATTTTATGCATGTTAGGACTAAATATTCCACAGAGGATTATGAAAGGCTTTACATTAAGGATATTGTACGACTTCATGGTGTCCCTATATCTATTAGGTCGGATAGAGGAGCTCAGTTTACAGCTAATTTCTCGAGGTCCTTCCAAAAAGGATTGGGGACTCGGGTAAGCTTTAGTACAACATTTTATCCTCAGACAGATGGACATGCTGAGCGTACTATTCAGACACTTGAGGATATGTTACGTGCTTGTGTGATACACTTCGAGGGTAGCCGGGATGATCATATGCCGCTTATTGAGTTCGCGTATAATAATAGTTATCATTCCAGTATTCAGATGGCTCCATATGAAGCTCTTTACGGACGGAAGTGTTGGTCGCCTATAGGATGGTTCGATGTTGGGGAAACTAAGTTAGTAGGACTGGAATTGGTACAACAGGAAATCGAGAAGATTGCGCTTATATGGGAAAGGCTATTAGAATCTCAAAGCCGTCGGAAGTTTTATGCGGATAATGGATGACTAGACTTGGAGTTTTAGGTTGACGATAGGGTATTCCTAAAGGTATCACCGATGAAAGGCATTATGAGGTTCGGAAAGAAAGTAAAACTTAGCCCTCGGTGCAGTGGACCATATAAGATCATACGCAAGGTAGGCCAAGTAGCATATGAGTTACAATTGCCTTCTGACTTGGAGTCTGTACATCTAGTATTTCATGTGTCTATGCTTGATAAATGTATCGAAGATCCTTCTAGAATGTTGTGTCAGTTGACGATTTTCAGGTCACAGAGCACCTATCATATAAGGAAACTCCCATTTCTATACTAGACAGACAGGTTTGGAGATTGAGGACTAAAGAAGTAGCTTCGGTGAAAGTATTGTGGATAAACAATGATGTGGAAGAAATGACTTGGGAAGCCGAAGAAGATATGAAGTCTAGGTATCCTAACTTATTTCCTCTTCCAGAGAAGGATCCGATTGAGACATTACAGCCTTAAGGTACGTGTATGGATTCTTGTGTTAGTTATTATCATTGGTCGTGTGAGGCCATTGTCTTTATTGATGATTGTGGTCCTATGTGGTATTGAATTATTGAGTTTTCTACAGAAATGGTTGACAATAGTATTATTACAAAGGCGAATCTGCCAAAATTTATATAGATCCAGGGGAGTTAAATATTTGAGGACCAATGCTTCTAAGGGGGAAGAATTTTACATCTCACGTTTTCGTACGTTAAAGTTTCGTCGTAAGTTAGTCGACGTAGACTTGGGGATGAGATTATTTTTGAGGTTATAAGCATTTATGCTATTTATAACAGGAGATAAGTAATGGGCGTAAAGGTTAAAGGGTAAACAAATTAAAGAAAATGAGTTTCGTTGAAGGTTGTCAATATGGGATAAAATACGCTACGATCTATAATAACCGATATTTATGAACTAGTGCCATACAATATACCACATGATTATGATTGTAGGGTACATAAAGCGTGTTAAAAGTGAGTAGTATTTTAAGTAGTTCGAGATAATTCTTAATTATGTGAATAATTGGGTAATTAGTGATTTTTAGTGGGAGATTAACATGTAATTAAAAATGGGTGGATAATTATAAGTGGAAAGATCACCTCCCAACGTGGCAACAAGGGATAATGTTTGCCAAGACCAAACCATGACTCTTTAGTTTATATAATAGGTGGCATATTTTGGGGAAATTGTGGCTAGGTAGTCATCCTTGTCTTTTTCTTCTACGTGATCTTATCATCCTCCTAATTTGATGATTCTCTCATCTTCAAAATTACTCTAGGACATCTGCACTTTTGATATTTCTCCAAACTAAAGTTATACATTTGCACTTTAGCAAAACCATGTATTTCAAAATGAGAATCTGCTCAAGTAGGAATGCTTAAGATTGCTTAGTTTTAATGAATTGCACCCAAATTTCTGTACTTCACGAATACTTTTTTGGCAATTTGTCTATGTTCTATGTTATGTGAATGGAAGAGACAACCTACCTCTTTTGTGGAAAATAGATGCCAATAGGCTATTTATGTTAGGGAGAAATATACAAGATAGTCCATCTTTTCTTTTGAATTTTTTGGAGGGTATGATGTTGTTATGATGCGCTTGATCCTCACTTTTGTAATTCTAATAGAAAACAGTACAATCTTTCTCAAGAATACCATACAGACTTTCCCCTACTTCGATCTGCTGTTATGTGTTTTTTGCAAAAGATGTGGGTTAGAGGGATTGTTAAGAGAATCGGCTCAGGTATGTCAAGGCTATCCTTTCTTTCTTTTTGGCATGATCCAAATGAAACGAGCAAACGCAAAACTTTTATAAATGAATATATTCATAGAATTACTAGGGGTGTCTATGTTCTTGATTCTCCGTGTGATATATTATTATATCTTCTGTTCTTGGGTCTCAAAAAAATACGTAGTTGATAAAGTTTTTCCGAAATATCAACATGTTTCTTATGCATTTCATTCACTTACACATGTACATTGACCCATGACCAGTTGGCGTTATATACGCGTATATTATATGTATATGGTATATGGGAAAAGGTTACTGCATTATATACGCAGCACCACCTGATCAGTTGGTATATGTTGATGATTTTGCCCATAGTGGCTGAGATGATATGATGGGATGCCCTCAGAAGCTTGATGATGTTATGTACACCTATACCTATGCATGATACACATTTATACGTATGTGCATTCCATTATAAATGTTTCAGGATTTACAAAATTATTTAGACTTACAGGCGTAATTTCTTATTCAATGTTTCATCTATGTCTTTTATGTGCTGATTTTCATGCCTTATATAGTCAGTATATTATTCGTATTGACACCCTATTTCCCCAGACATGCGTTTCTTGCCCGCAGATGTAGGTAGACAAGTTGACGGTCCCTTCTTAGGATCCTTGATCAATGAGAGTTTGTGTGCTCCATTTGATCCGGAGCTGCTATGGATTTTGGACGATATGTTTGTATACATCTATGGGTATGACGGGGCCCACTCTTGTCCTTGTACAATTTTATATTCTATTATAGGTCTGTAGACAATTATGTATAGTTGGATAGTATGTGGCCTTGTCGGCTTCTAGTTTTTGATATATAGTTGTCTATAGCAGCCTTGTCGGCTCGCCCTACCGTATTCAACATGTATATGTATATATGTCTTTTGGACAAGATTCCCTCACGTATGATATTCTCATAATTCAGCAGGTTATTGATAGATGTTATTAATGTTTATATCTTAAACGCATGCTTAAGGGTGTTCGACATGTAGAACTCGTGCACTCGTCATGTCCCATCAGTTTGGGTCGTGACCACGAGACTTGGAGTTTCAGGTTGACGATTGGGCATTCCTAAAGGTAAAATTAATGAAAGGAACAATGAGGTTCGGTAAGAAAGGAAAACTTATCCCTCGGTACATTGGACCACATAAGATCATACGCAAGGTAGGCCAGGTTGCATATGAGTTAGACTTGCCTTCTTACTTGGAGTCTGTACATCCAGTCTTTCATGCTTCTATGCTTTATAGCTGCATCATAGATCCTTCTAGAATCGTCTTAGTTGATGATGTTCAGGTCACAAAGCACCTTTCATATGAGGAAACGCCCATTGCTATACTAGATAGACAGGTTCGGAGATTGAGGACTAAAGACGTAGCTTCGGTGAAAGTACTTTGGAGAAACAATAATGTAAAAGAAATGGCTTGGGAAGTCGAAGAAGACATGAAGTCTAGGTATCATCACTTGTTTTCTCTTCCAGAAAAGTATCCGACTGAGACATCACAACCTTAAGGTATGTGTATTGATTCTTATTTTAGTTATTATCATTGGTCGTGTGAGGCCATTGTCGTTTTTGTAACGACCTGGCCGGTGGTTCCGTGAGATTAGCCTCGTTTCCCCCATTTTCTGCTTTATTATATGTTGTTTAGCCTATTTATGTTGTGTTGGGTCAGTTGGTTGGGGTCTGTAGTGGTCGTGGTAAGAACTAAGAAACTTAGTCTTGTAAATTAGCTTAATAATTGAAAAAGTCAATTGAGAGTTGATTATTGGTAAACGACCTCGGAATGAGTTTTTTATGGCTCGGATAGCTTCGCTAGGTGATTTGGGACTTAGGAGTGTGTTCGAAATGAAGTTTTGATGTCCGGTGTAGAATTAGGCTTGAATTGGCGAAAGTTAGTTTTTGGCGATTTTCGATCGGCAGTGGAAAATAGGCTATCGGGGTCGGAATGGAATTCCGAAAGTTGAAATAGGTTCGTAATGTCATTTTTGATATGTGTGCAAATTTTCAGGTCAATCGGATGTGTATTGGTCTTTTCGGCGTCATTGGCAAAATTTAGAAGTTTCAAAGTTCATATGCTTGAATTTGATGTAATTTTTGTGTTTTAGTGTTGTTTTTTGTGTTTCGAAGGCTAGACTAAGTTTGAATGATGTTATGGGGTGTGTTGGTAGGGATGGTTGAGGTCCCGGGGGCCTCGGGTGTATTTCGGATGCTCAAACGGGCACTTTTTGGCCTTAAGGAGTCTGTTGTTTTATGGTGTTTTAACAGCAGTGATTTCTTCACTGCGATCGCGTGGATTCATCCGCGATCACGTAGAGTAAAAGAGTGGGACATGCATTTTTTTCTATGCGATCACGTGGTAAGGATTGCGATCGCATAGGTTGGACAGGTGAAGCAGTGTGATCGCATTGTCTTTGGTACGATCGCATAGAGGTTCTGAGGCGCGTGTGTGGGATGAAGATTTGTTCTTTATGATCGCGTGTATTGGTATACGATCGCGTAGAGTGGTCTGGGCTGTGCATCGCAATCCCGTGGCTGGAGTCGCGATCGCACTGAAGGGGATATAAGTGCTGGCAAAATGTTTTAAAGCCCATTGTTGCGAAATTTTATCCATTTTCTTCCATTAATAAGCAGGTTTAGAGCTATTTGAGAGGGTTTGAAGAATAAATCAAAGGAGACGACTTGGAGGTAAGGTTTTCAACTTCATAACTCGTTTCTATGTCATTTTCTAAGTAATTAAACCGGAAAATTGTTGAATTTAAACCCAAAAATTGGGGAAGTTAAGTGCATGGAATTGGAATTTTCTTTTGAGGATTTGAGTGGGCAATTGTGGTCCGATTTTGGTGTTCTTCGTATGTATAGAATCTTGGGAGGACGAGGATTCTAGTGATGTAAATTTTATTGAATTCCGAGACGTGGGCTTGGGGCTCAGGTTTGGCTGAATTTTGAGAATTGTGTCTAAATTGATAGTTTTCGATTGGGTTTTGTTCCTTTAGCGTATATTGGTGATGTTAATCTAGATTTGGTTAGATTCGGAGCAATCGGGAGCCAATTTGAGGGGCAAGAGCATCACAGATTAGTATTGTGGCCCGGTAGAGGTAAGTAATGGCTATAAATCTTGTCCTGAGGGTATGGAACCCCAGACTTCATATTTCTAACTGTTTTTAGAATGGCGCACATATCGGATGACGAATATGTGGCGCACACTAATTTTTTGGATTGGACTTGGTCCTCTCTGCGACAACTATTGAGTTGCGTATTTTTACTAAATCATATGCTAAATTGTGTTCTAAAACTATTGATATATATTTGGGCTATAAGCCATATTTGGGGCCTTGTGCCGACTTGTTTGGACCCCTTGGGGGCTTTTACTGCTATTTCCTCATTGTTGATTTATGATTTACACTTAGTCATACTGTGCTTAACTGTTTTCGAAACTCAGCCTTATTTACACTATTTTGAGATATAAAATGATGTTTTGGGTCGAGTACCCCATTTTACTGATACGCCCGAGGGGCTTTTGAGAGTTTCTGACTAAGTGAGGATGAGGGCCTGATTGTGAGGATATGATACGCCACGAGGTGGCTTGATATTAGCGCTTGGGCTGAAAGAGCCCCTTCGGAGTCTGTACACACCCCCAGTGAGCGCAGGTACCTACTGAGTGCGAGTGCTGAGTGCTGCGTGCCGAGTGACGAGTGATTGGGAGGCATGAGTGAAAGTGAGGTTTCCCGAGAGGCTGATACTGAGTGGCTGTGAGGTGCTCAGTGGTGTTTTGCTTGAGGGGCAAATTATGATCCATGTTTTTTCCCGAGGGGCTACTTATGATTTATTTCATTTTACACTAAATCCTTCGGTTATTTTTATTTCTGAAATTGTTGGAAAATACATTTTTCAAAGGATTTTTCTGAAGTTGGCTTTTAAGGCATATTGATTTCATATATCTATGTATATACTGTTGGAAAGAAAGGCTGTGCATATTGTGAACTGATGATATTGATTTTTATGTGTTTCTTGCCGCTTAGACTTGATTTATTTTCATTACTATTGAGTTGGCGTACTCACATTACTCCTTGCACCCCTGTGTGCAGATACATGTGCTGATACTGAGGGTTAGCCATCTATTCCGTGCAGAGCCGGAGTTCGGGATATAGAGGTAGCTGTTCAGCGTTCGCAGCGTCTCTGTTTTCCCTTCTTATGTTGTATCTAGTTATTTGTTCGGAAGGTTTGTATTATAATAGTAGACTTGTTGGTATATTTCTTAGAAGCTCATGACATGTTGACTTCGGATTTTGGGGATGGATTAGACTGCTTAGCCGTTTATTTTGCCTAATGGATTCAATAATTCTATATACTTTATGAAATGTTTGAAAATGGTTGGAATTTTGGAAAGAAACTGTACTTATGTGACTAGTTGCTAGCCCAGTTCCACGATAAGCGCCATCACGGCCGGTTTAGGATTTGGGGTCGTGACAAGTTGGTATTAGAGCCTAAGTTACCTAGGACTCAACGGTCATGAGTTGGTTTGGTAGAGTCTTGCGGATCGGTACGAAGACGTCTGTATTTATCTTCGAGAGGTTGCGGAACCCATAGGAACAATCTCATTTTTCTTGAATTCTGTCGAGCCATTTTGTTGATTCTAGAAATCTAACTTCTATTGTTTCCTTCTCTCACAGATGGTGAGGACTCGCGCTACCGATCCAGGTCATCAGCCACCAGCTAGACTAGCGAGGGGTCGAGGCCGCGATCGAGGCCATGGTAGAGGTAGGGGCCAGCCCATGCAGCAGCCAGGGCAGTGCCGGTTGATCCCACTACTGTTCAGGATCATATTCCCGCCGCAGATGCTCCAGCGGGATAGGCTCAGGCACTGACAATGCCTATTGTTATTCCGGGTCTTCAGGAGACCTTGGCTCAAATCTTGACTGTGTGTACCACCCTTGCTCAGGTAGTTGCCGCTACTTCTCAGGCCGGGGGAGGCAGTCAGACTCCAGTTGCCCGGACACCTGAGCAGGCTACTCAGGGCCAGTAGACACCGGGGACGGTTCCAGCGCAGCCGGTTGCTCCAGTTTGTGACTTCGTGGTTTCGGCTATGCCAGAGGACGAGCAACGTAGACTAGAGAGGTTTAGTAGACTACAGCCTCCGACATTCAGTGGTGCTGAGGGCGAGGATGCCCAGGGTTTTCTGGATAAGTGTCAGAGGATGCTGCGTACTGCTGGGATTTTGGAGACCAGTGGGGTCTCATTTGCTACTTTTCAGTTCTCTAGTGCTGCTTTCACTTGGTGGGACTCTTTTGAGAGACGTAGGCCTGTTGGTTCAGCACCCCTCACCTGGCACCAGTTCTCCACTATCTTCTTGGAGAAGTATGTACCCCAGTCTCACAGGGAGAAGCAACGTAGGCATTTTGAGTAGCTGCGCCAGGGGGAGTTATTAGTGACACAATATGAGATGCGGTTTTCGGAGTTGGCTCGTCATGCTACCGAGTTGGTCCCTACTAATAGGGAGAGGGTTAGGAGGTTCGTGGATGGCCTCACGTATCAGCTTCGCCTATTTATGACTCGGGAGAGAGTATCAGATGTTACATTCGACCAGGTTATTGATATTGCTCGAGACATTGAGTCGGTTCACCGCCAGGAACGGGAGGAGAGGGAGGCCAAGAGGCCTCGTGGATCGGGCAGTTCTAGTAGTGCTCCTTCCAGGGGCAGTTTCAGCATGGTAGAGGCCGTTCATTCAGGCCTCCTCAGTCAGTCCGCCCAGCCTATAGTGGTGCATCTTCGGGGCATGATCCCCGTGGTTCTCAGCCATGCCGTTCTTCATTCAGTGACCTCCCATCTCAGAGTGCAGCTCGAGCACCACCAGTTCAGAGTTCTTCTATGCATGAGTCTTCTAGTGGCCATTCTGGTGCCAGAGGTTTCTATCAGTCCCCGCCTCCAGCTCCAGGGAGTTGTTTGAGTGTGGAGAGTTTGGGCACATGTGGAGGCAGTGTCCCCGTCGTCCCGGTGGTTCTTCTCAGTAGAGGGGCCATCCCTCGACTTCAGCCCCAGTTACTTCACCAGCCGCCTAAGCAGCCAGGGGTGGTAGTCAGTCAACTAGAGGCTGCCCTAGAGGGGGAGGTCGAGAAGGTGGAGGTCAGGCCCATATGTATGCATTTCCAGCTAGGCCAGATGCTATGGCCTACGATGCAGTGATCACAAGTATTGTCTCAGTCTATTTTCGAGATGCTTTGGCTTTATTTGACCCCGATTCTACATATTCCTATGTCTTATCATATTTTGCCCATTTTCTGGATATGCCCCGTGAGTCTTTAGTTACGTCTGTTCATGTATCGACTCCAGTGGGCGATACTGTTATTGTGGACCGTGTGTATCGGTCGTGTGTGATAGCTATTGGGGGTCTGGAGACCCGAGCGGACCTACTGTTACTCAGTATGATCGATTTTGATGTGATATTGGGCATGGATTGGTTATCTCCGTGCCATGCTATCCTTGATTGGCATGCTAAGACCGTGACCTTAGCTATGTCGGGATGTCCGAGGGTTGAGTGGAGAGGTTCTTCTGAGTATATGCCTAGCAGGGTGATTTCCTACCTGAAGGCTCAGCGCATGGTTGAGAAGGGGTGTTTATCTTATCTGGCTTTTGTGAGGGATGTTAGTGGTGAGACTCCCGCTATTGATTCGGTTCCTGTGGTCCGTGACTTCCTAGACATGTTTCCTGCAGACCTGCCGGGTATGCCACCTGACAGGGACATTGATTTTGGTATTGACCTGGTGCCAGGCACCCAGCCTATTTCTATTCCACCTTATCGTATGGCATCATCGGAGCTAAAGGAATTAAAGGAGCAGCTTCAGGAATTCCTAGATAAGGGGTTCATTCGGCCTAGTGTGTCACCTTGGGGTGCACCGGTGTTGTTGGTAAAGAAGAAGGATGGTTCTATGCGTATGTGTATTGATTATCGGCAGCTGAACAGAGTTACGGTGAAGAACCAGTATCCCTTGCCTCGTATAGATGACTTTTTTTATCAGTTGTAGGGTGCCAGGGTATTTTATAAGATTGACTTGCGTTCCGGTTATCATCAGTTGAAGATTCGGGGGCTAGACATTACGAAGACTGCTTTCAGGACTAGATATGGTCATTATGAGTTTCTGGTTATGTCCTTTGGGCTAACCGATGCCCCAGCAGCCTTTATGCACAGTGTATTTTGGCCTTATCTGGACTCTTTCGTCATCGTGTTTATTGACGATATCTTGGTGTATTCCCGATCTCGGGAGGATCATGAGCAGCATTTAAGAGTTGTGCTTCAGACTTTGAGGGAGGAGATTGTATGCGAAATTTTTGAAGTGTGAGTTCTGGCTCGATTCAGTAGCGTTATTGGGGCACGTGTTGTCCAGTGAGGGTATTCAAGTTGACCCAAAGAAGATAGAGGCAGTGCAGAGCTGGCCTAGACCGTCATCAACTACAGAGATTCGCAGTTTCCTTGGTTTGGCAGGGTACTATCATCGTTTTGTAGAGGGATTCTCCTCTATTGCAGCACCTATGACCAGACTGACCCAGAAGGGTGCTCAGTTCAGATGGACTGAGGAGTGTGAGGAGAGCTTTCAGAAGCTCAAGTCAGCTTTTACTACAACTCCGGTATTGATTTGGCCTACGAGTTTAGGTTCTTATACAGTTTACTGTGATGCCTCGAGAGTTGTGCTTAGAGCGGTTTTGATGCAGGATAGTAGGGTGATTGCCTACACGTCCAGACATTTGAAGGTGCACGAAGAGAATTATCCAGTGCACGATCTTGAGCTATCAGCTATTGTTCACGCCATGAAGATTTGGAGTCATTATTTGTATGGAGTGCATTGTCAGATTTTCACTGATCACTGTAGTTTGCAACATCTTCTTAAGCAGAAGGATCTGAATTTGCGATAGATGAGGTGGTTGGAGCTTATCAAGGACTATGATCTCACTATTTTATATCATTCGGGGAAGGCCAATGTAGTGACCAATGCCCTGAGTCGCAGAGCGGAGAGTTTGGGGAGTCTAGCCTACCTTTCAGTAGCAGAGCGGCCATTAGCACTTGATATTTAGGCTTTAGCGGGTCAGTTGGTGATATTGGATCTATCAGCGCCTCCGCGGGTATTGGCTTGTAGCCTATAGGTCTTGTCTTTATGATCAGATTAGAGCACCCCAATATGATGATCCACACTTGCTTATTCTTCAGGACAGGGTCCGTCGCGACGATGCTAGGGATGTGGTTATTGGTGATGATGGGGTCATGAGGATGCAGGGCCGGATTTGTGTGCCAATATAGATGGACTTCAAGATTTTATTCTCGCTAGGCCCATAGTTCAGGGTATTCCATCCATCCGGGTGCCACGAAGATGTATCAGGAACTGAGACAGCATAATTGGTGGAGGCGGATGAAGAGGGATATTGTTGGGTTCGTGGCTCAGTGTCTCAACTGGCAGCTGGTCAAGCATGAGCACCAGAGACCAGGTGGATTGCTTCAGAGATTAGACATTTCAGAGTGGAAGTGGGAGCGGATCACCATGGACTTCGTAGTTAGGCTCCCACGGACATCGAAGAGGTTTGATGCTATATGGGTTATTGTGGATCGGTTGACCATGTCCGTGCACTTCATTCCTGTTGGTACTACTTATTCTTCGAAGCGGTTAGCTGAGATTTATATCGAGGAGATTTTCCGATTGCATGGGGTTCCAATTTCTATCATTTCTGACAGAGGTACTCAGTTCACATCTCAATTTTGGAGAGCCGTACAAAGAGAGTTGGGTACTCAGGTTGAGTTGAGCACAGCGTTTCATCCTCAGACCGGCGGGCAGTCGGAGCGTACTATTCAGATTTAGGAAGATATGTTGCGTGCATATGTCATTGATTTTGGGGGTCCGTTGGACCAGTTTCTACCACTCGTGGAGTTTGCATATAATAATAGTTATCAGTCGAGTATCCAGATGGCTCCGTATGAGGCTTTATATGGTATGAGGTGCAGATCTCCAGTTGGTTGGTTTGAGCCGGGCGAGGCTAGGCTAGGCTATTGGGAACAAACTTGTTCAGGATGCGTTGGGTAAGGCGAAGTTGATTCAGGAGCGGGTTCGCACGGTGCAGTCTAGACAGAAGAGTTATGCGGACCGGAAGGTCCGAGATGTCTCTTTCATGGTTGGGGAGAAGGTGTTGCTGAAAGTGTCACCCATAAAGGGTGTCATGAGGTTCGGGAAGAGGGGAAAGCTGAGTCCCAGGTTCATTGGGCCATTTGAGGTGCTTCAGAGGATTGGGGAGGTGGCTTATAGACTTGCCTTGCCTGTCGGCTTATCGAGTATTCATCCGGTGTTCCATGTTTCGATGCTTCGGAAGTATGTTGGTGACCCGTCTCATGTTTTGGACTTCAGCACGGTTCAGCTCGAGAGTGATATGTCATATGAGGTAGAGCCAGTGGTTATTTTGGGTCATCAGGTCAAAAAGCTGAGGTCTAAGGATATAGCTTCAGTGAAGGTTCAATGGAGGGGACAACCGGTGGAGGATGCCACCTGGGAGGCCGAGCGGGAGGTGCGAAGCAAATATCCTCACTTATGCGAGACTCCAGGTATGTTTCTAGACTCGTTCGAGGACGAACATTTGTTTAAGAGGGGGAGGATGTAACGACCCGGCCGGTGGTTCCGTGATATTACCCCGTTTCCCTCGTTTTCTGCTTAATTATATGTTGCTTAGCCTATTTATGTTGTGTTGGGTCGGTTGGTTCGGTTTCGGAGTGGTCGTGGTGAGAGCTGAGACACTTAGTTTCTTAAATTAGCTTAATAGTTAAAAAAGTCAACTGGGAGTTGACTTATTGGTAACCGACCTCGGAATGTGGATTTTATGGCTCGGATAGCTTCTCTAGGTTATTTGGGACTTAGGAGTGTGTTCGGAATGAAGTTTTGATGTCCGGTGTAGAATTAGGCTTGAATTGGTGAAGTTAGTTTTTGGAGATTTTCGGTCGGGAGTAGAAAATAGGCTATCGGGGTCGGAACGGAATTTCGGAAGTTGGAACAGGTTCTTAATGTCATTTTGGATATGTGTGTAAATTTTCAGGTAAATCGGATGTGTTTTGGTTGGTTTCGGCGTCATTGGCGAAATTTAGAAGTTTCAAAGTTCATAGGCTTTAATTTGATGTAATTTTTGTGTTTTCGTGTTGTTTTTGGTGTTTCGAAGGCTCGACTAAGTTTGAATGATGTTATGGGGTGTGTGGGTAGGATTGGTTGAGGTCCCGAGGGCCTCGGGTGTATATCGGATGCTCAAACGGGCATTTTTTTTTGCCTTAAGGAGTCTGCTATTTTCTGGTGTTTTAGCAGCCGTGATTTCTTCACTGCGATCGCATGGATTCATCCGCGATCGCGTAGAGTAAAAGAGTGGGGCAGGATTTTTTTTTCTATGCGATCGCGTGGTAAGGATTGCGATCGCATAGGTTGGACAAGTGAAGCAGTGCGATCGTGTGGACTTTGGTGCGATCGCATAGAGGTTCTGAGGCGCGTGTGAGGGATGGAGATTTGTTCTATGCGATCACGTGTGTTGGTATGCGATCGCGTAGAGTGGTCTGGGTATCGCAATCGCGTGGCTGGAGCAGCGATCGCGCTGAAGGGGATATAAGTGCTGGGCAGAATGTTTTAAAGCCCATTGTTGTGAAATTTTGTCCATTTTCCTCCATTGATAAGCGGGTTTAGAGCTATTTGAGAGGGTTTGAAGAAGAAATCAAATGGGCAAACTTGGAGGTAAGGTTTTCAACTTCATAACTCGTTTTTATGTCATTTTCTAAGTAATTAAACGGGAAAATTGTTGAATTTAAACCCAAAAATTGGGGAAGTTAAGTGCATGGAATTGGAATTTTCTTTTGAGGATTTGAGTGGGCAATTGTGGTCAAAGTTTTGTGTTCTTGGTATGTATAGAATCGTGGGAGGACGAGGATTATAGTGATGTATATTTTATCGAATTCCGAGACGTGGGCCTGGGGCTCGGGTTTGGTCGAATTTCGAGAATTGTTTCTAAATTGATAGTTTTCAATTGGGTTTTGTTCCTTTAGCGTATATTGATGATGTTAATATGGTTTTGGTTAGATTCGGAGCAATCGGGAGCAATTTTGAGGGGCAAGAGCATCACGGATTAGTATTGTGGCTCGGTAGAGGTAACTATGGCTATAAGACATGTTTGGGGCCTTGTTCCGACTTGTTTGGACCCCTTGGCGGCTTTTTACTGCTATTTCCCCACTGTTGATTTATGAATTACACTTAGTCATAATGTGCTTAACTGTTTTCGAAACTCATCCTTATTTACACTATTTTGAGATATAAAATGATGTTTTGGGTCGAGTACCCCGTTTTACTGATACGCCCGAGGGGATTTTGAGAGTTTCTGACTGAGTGAGGCCGAGGGCCTGATTTTGAGGATATGATACGCCATTAAGTGGCTTGATATTAGCACTTGGGTTGAAGGAGCCCCTCCGGAGTCTGTACACACCCCTAGTGAGCGCAGGTACCTATTGAGTGCGAGTACTGAGTGCCGAGTGACGAGTGACTGGGAAGCATGAGTGACAGTGAGGTTGCCCGAGGGGCTGATACTGTGTGGATGTGAGGTGCTAAGTGATGTTCTGCCCAAGGGGCAATTTATGATCCATGTTTTTTCTCGAGGGACGATTTATGATCCATGTTTTTGCCCGAGGGGCTAATTATGATTTATTTCATTTACACTAAATCCTTCGGTTATTTTTATTTCTGAAATTGTTGAAAACACATTTTTCAAAGGATTTTTCTGAAGTTGGCTTTTAAGGCATGTTGATTTCATATATCTATGTATATATTGTTGGAAAGAAAGGTTGTGCATATTGTGAACTGATGATATTGATTTTTATGTGTTTCTTGCCGCTTAGACTTGATTTATTTTCATTACTACTGAGTTGGCGTACTCACATTACTCCCTCCACCCCTGTGTGCAGATACATGTGTTGATACTGCGCGTTAGCCATCTATTCCGTGCGGAGCCGGAGTTCGGGATATAGAGGTAGTTGTTCAGCGTCCGTAGAATCTCTGTTTTCCCTTCTTATGTTGTATCTAGTTATTCATTCGGAGGTTTTGTATTATAATAGTAGACTTGTTGGTATATTTCTTAGATGCTCATGACATGTTGACTCCGGATTTTGGGGATGGTTTAGACTGGTTAGCCGTTTATTTTGCCTAATGGATTCAATAATTATATATACTTTATGAAATGTTTGAAAATGGTTGGGATTTTGGAAAAAAAATTTAATTATGTGACTATTGGCTAGCCTAGTTCCCCGATAGGCGCCATTACAGCCGGTTTAGGATTTGGGGTCGTGATAGTTTTTGACGATTGTCGTCCTATGTGGCATTGAATTATTGAGTTTTCTACAGGAAGGGTTGATAGTAGTACAGTTACAAAGGCGACTCTAACAAAATTTATATATATCCCGGGGAGTTAAACATTCGAGGACGAATGTATCTAAGGGGGGAGGATGTTACATTTCACGTTTTCGTACGTTAAAGTTTCGTCGTAAGTTAATTGACGTAGACTCGGGGATGAGATTATTTTTAAGGTTATAAGCATTTATGCTAATTATAACAAGTGATAAGTAAGTACTGTGAAGGTCAGAGGGTAAATATATCAAAGAAGATGAGTTTCATTGAAGGTTGTCAATTTGGGATAAAATACGGTCCAAGATATAATACCCCGTATTTATGGACTAGTACCATGCAAGGTACCACATGATCATGATTGTAAGGTGTATAAAGTATGCTGAAAGTGATTAGTATTTTATGTAATTTGAGATAATTTTTCGTTATGTGGTTAATTTGTTAATTATTGGTTTTGTAGAAGATTAACAAGTTAATTAAGGAACTGGTGGATAATTATCGGGTGGGAAATCCCCCCTTACCGTGGCAGCAAGTAGAAAAATTGATCAAGACCAAATGTTGACTCTTTTGGCTAGAGGATAGGTGACATAATTAGGGAAATTGTTGGCTAAGGTAGTCCTTATCAAGTGGAGTGCACAACCACTATGATAAGGAACCTCTCTAATAATTATAGAGGGATATCATACAGATTTGCATTAGCAACGTGCTTTGCTTCAAAAAATTGATTCGAGACTACTTAACACTATAGTACGTGACATTTACGATTTTAAGGAAGTACGGTGCAATCTTTCTCCAGAATATAATACGTATTCTTCCCTATTTTTATTTCGCTGGTACGTGTTTCGTCGCGATTGGCGTGTGTTAGAAGGATTGTCAAGAGAATCGGTTTAGGTATGTTAAGGCTATCCCTTCTTTCTTTTTGGCATGATACATACGATACAATCAAAATGAGCAAACACACAGCTTTTATAAATGACTCTATTCATAGAAGTACTAGGGTTGCCCATGTTCTTGATTCCCCATGTGAATTATTATTATATATTCTGTTCATGGGTCTTAGAAAAATATGTAATTGATAAAGTTTATCCGAAAGGCATATTGGTCTTATGACATTCCGAGAAATCTTATTAACGTACTTCTTATGCATTTCATTCATTTATACATGTACAATACCCATGACCAGATGGCGTTATATACACGTATATTATATGTATATGGGATATGGGAAAAGGTTACGGCATTATATGCGCACCACCACTTGATCAATTAGTATACGTTGATAATTTCGCCCACAGAGGCCGAGATGATATGACATACGCATGTGCATGACATTATAAATGTTTCAGGATTCACAAAGTTGTTTAGAATTACAGGTGGAATTCTTTACTCCATGTTTCTTTTATGTATTGATTTTCTTCATGCCTTACATACTTAGTATATTATTCGTATTGACGCCCTATTTCCCGGGGCCTGCATTTCTTTCCCGCAGGTGCAGGTAGATAGGAAGATGGTCCCCCGTCTTAGGATCCTTGATCAGCGAGAGTTGGTGTGCTCCATTCGATCCGGAGCTGCTTTGAGTTTTGGTATGATGTGTATGTATACATATATGGGTATGACGAGGCTCATTCCCATCTGTTATGTAGTTGTACACTTTGTTAGAGGTCTGTAGACAGTCATGTATAATTGAATAGTATGTGGCCTTGTCAACTTCTAGTTTTGGATATATAGTTGTTTAAAACAGTCATGTCGGCTCGCCCTACCGTATTTCACATGTGTATGTATATATGTATTTCGGACATGTTTTCCTCACGCATGCTATTCACGTAATTCAGCAGTTTATTGAAGATATTATCCATGACCTACCCTTAATTCATGTTTATATCTTAGACGCATGCTTAGGGGTGTTTGACAAGTAGGACTCGGGCACTCGTCATGGTCCATCGGTTTGGGTCGTGACACTTAGTCTAGGAGTATAGGTGCTACTACGACCTTTGGTGGAATATTGTGTCGTGACAAATGGTTTTAGAGCCCTAGGTTCATAGGTTCCACGAGTTATGAGCAAATTTAGTAGAGTATTGTGGATCTGTGCGAAGACATACGTACTTATCTTCGAGAGGCTACCGAACTATTAGGAAAACTTGACTTTCTTTCACTTTTTATCGTGTGGATTTTCTTATCCAATTGTTTGAACCTTTATTATTCTGTACTATCATAGATGGTGAGGACATATTCTACCAGATCAACTGAGCAGGCACCAGTGCCCCATGTCAAAGTTGTGATGGGTCGGGTCGAGGTAGAGGCCGAGGTGGGGCACGCGTCACAACTAGAGCCCCTGCTAGAGCAACATTTGTGGAGCCATCAGTAGCTCTAGTTAAGGAGCGGGAGCCCAATCATGTTGGGCTGGTATGACCCACTCAAGAACCTGAGGGGCCTATTTCTACCCCTAGACTTCAGGAGGCCTTGGCTTACTTTATGAGTGTGTTTGAGAGCTTGACTCAGGTAGGACTGGTTCCGGTTGCACCACATATTTCATATTTTAGGATAGGAGCCGGGTCTCCTACCACACGCACACCAGAACAACTGGCTCATACTTATCGCTAGGTGTTGTGCCAGTGCAACCAGTAGTTGCAATTCAGCCCGAGGTAGGGCCTTTTCATGTCTCCAGAGGAGCAGAGGGGGATTGATAGGTTTCGGAAATTTCGTCCTCCCTATTTCAGTGGAGGGTCTATTGAGGATGAACATTGTTTCTTGGATTAGTGTCATCTTATTCTTCATACTTGAGGTTTGGTGGAGTCCAATGGGGTCAAATTTAGTACCTTTTAGTTAACGAGGCCGACATACAAATGGTGGCAGCTGGTGCAACACCACTTATATGGTCCCTGTTCTCACATCTTTTTTTGGAGTATTTTATCCCACAGAATCACAGGGACAAGTTACGCAATGAGTTTGAGTATTTGCACCAAGAGGGTGTAATTGTGACCGAGTATTCTAGGAGGTTTATAGAGTTATCACGTTATACAGATCCTTTGGTTTCTACTAAGAGGAAGAGAGTCTGTAGATTTATTGAGGAACTCACTTACAGCCTTAGATTTAGGATGGCATAGAAGATGGAGAATGGGAATGCCTTTCATCAGGCTGTGGAGAGTACTAGGAATCTAGAGCATATCCGCAAGCAGGAGAGAGAGGATATGGAGGCTACGAAGCCTCGTGGTTTTGGAGGATTTGGTGGATACTACATTGGGGCCAAAGGTCGACATAGTAGAGGTCATTTCAGCCGACCAGTTCAGTCAGTGCATCAGTTCCCATGTAGTACTCAGCCCGAGGTAGGGCCAGTCATGTCTCCAGAGGAGCAAAGGGGGATTAATAGGTTTCGGAATTTCATCCTCCCCGTTTCAGTGGAGGTTCTATTGAGGATGATCAAGGTTTTTTGGATTATTGTCATCTTATTCTGCATACTTGAGGTTTGGGGGAGTCGAATGGGGTCAAATTTAGTACCTTTTAGTTAACGAGTCCGGCATACAAATGGTGGCAGCTAGTGCAACACCACTTACATGGTCCCAGTTCTTAGATCTTTTTTTGGATTAGTTTATCCCACAGAATCGCAGAGACGAGTTACGCAGTGAGTTTGAGCATTTGCGCCAACAGGGTATAATTGTGACCTAGTATGCTATGAGGTTTATATATTTATTACGTTATACAGATCCTTTGGTTTCTACTAAGAGGAAGAGAGTCCGTAGATTTATTGAGGAACTCACTTACAACCTTAGATTTAGGATGGCACGGGACATGGAGAATGAGAATGCCTTCCGTCAGGCTGTGGAGATTACTAGGAATCTAAAGAATATCCGCAGAGAGAGGATAGGGAGGCTATGAAGCCTCGTGGTTTTGGAGGATATGGTGGATCCTACGTTGGGGCCAAAGGTCGACATAATAGAGGTCATTTCAGCCGACCAGTTCAGTCAGTACATCAGGTCCCATGTAGTACTCTAGCTAGCCATTGATTTTAGAGCACTTGCATCAGGAAATCATCCTTTAGTGCATCTCTTGCACGGGGTTCTTATAACGATTATTCTAATTATTAGGGGCAAACTCAGTTTTTTTCCAGCAGCCACGTCTGCAGAGAGGTTATTATGAGTGTTCTGATATAAGTCATATCATGAGAGATATTCCTAGACTTCAGATTAGTGTACCTCCGCAGGGTACCTAGGCTATGATTCCTACTCCAGATGCTATACAAACTGCACTGGCCCGTTGTTATGCTTTTCCTGGTAGGAGTGAGGCGATCACATCAGATGCAGTCATTAAAGGTATTGTTCTGATCTATGCTTCAGTATTATTTGATCCGGGTTCTATTAATTCGTATATATCATACTACTTTGTAACATATTTGGCTACTCTAGTTTATGTGTCCACACCCGTTGGAGATTCTATTATGGTGCATCATGTTTATCATTCTTGTGTGGTTACTATTGAATGCTATGAGACTAGGATTGATCTTTTGTTGCTTAATATGGTGGACTTTGATGTGATTTTTGGTATGGATTGGTTTTATCCTTACCATGCTATTCTTGATTGTCAAGCTAATACTGTGATATTCGCTATGCCGGGGTTTCCAAGGTTGGAATGAAGGGGTTCCTTGGGTCGCATTCCTAGTAGGGTGGTTTATTTTATAAAGGCTCAACAATTGGTTGAAAAAGGATTCTTGGCGTACCTATATTTTGTTAGATATTTCAGTGTTGATATTCCTACGGTTGATTCATTCCCTGTGGTGAGAGGGTTTCTAGATGTATTCCCATCATATCTATCGGACATGCTACCCGATAAGGATATTCATTTTGGTACGGATTTGGTACCGGGAACTCAGCTCATTTCTATTCAATTGTATCACATGGAAGCAACATAGTTGAAGGAATTAAAGTAACAGTTGTAGAAATTTTTTGATAAAGGTTTTATCAGGCCGAATGTTCCACCTTGGGGTCCGCCGATACTATTTATGAAGAAGAAAGACAATTCCATGAGGGTGTGCATTGACTACATGAAATTGAACAAGGTTACCAACAAGAATAAGTATCCACTACCCCGCATTGATGACTTGTTTTACCAGCTTCAAGATGCTAAGTTGTTCTCAAAGATTGACTTGAGATCGGGGTACCATCAGTTAAAGAGCAAGGCGTCAAATATTCCTAAGACGGCTTTCATGATCCATTATGGGCATTATGATTTTTTGGTGATGTCTTTTTGTTTGACTAATTCCCAACAGCCTTCATGCATTTGATGAATAATATGTTCCAGCCTTATTTGGATTCCTTCATTGTTGTGTTCATTGATGACATCTAGGTGTATTCCTGTAGTTGGGAAGAGCACGAGCAACATTTGAGGATTGTGCTCCAGGTTCTAAGGGAGAAGAATTTATATGCCAATCTCTTTAAGTATGAATTCTACTTGGATTCACTAACATTCTCGGGCCACGTGGTGTCTAGTAAGGGTATCAAAGTGGACTTGAACAAAATTGAGGCAGTTTAAAGTTGGACCAGACCTTTTACCGCTATTGAGATCAGGGTCTTTTTGGTTTGATTGGTTACTATCATCGCTTCATGGAGGGTTTCTCCTCTATTGCAACTCTCTTGACCAAGTTGACTTAGAGAGGTGCTCCATTTATGTGGTATAATGAGTGTGTAGAGAGATTTTAGAAGCTCAAGACTACTTTGACTATAGCTTCAGTTTTAGTATTGCCTTCAGGATCGGGGTCATATACGGTCTATTGTGATGCTTTGCATACTGATCTTGGATGCATGTTGATGCATAACGATTGGGGGATTGCCTATGTGTCATACCAGTTGAAGTCCCATGAGAAGAACTATCCAGTGCATGATTTGGAGTTAGTACCTATTGTGCACGCACTTAAGATCTGGAGGCATTATTTTTATGGCGTGTCTTGCGAGGTGTATACGGATCATTGGGGTCTTCAACATCCGTTTAAAAAGAATGATTTGAATTTGAGGCAGTGAAGGTGGTTGGAGTTGTTGAAGGATTATGATAGCATTATTCTTTATTATCCAAGGAAGGTTAATGTGGTTGCAGACACCTTGAGTAGAAGGGCGGATAGCATGGGACACTTAGCATTCATTCCAGCTGGAGAGAGGCCTTTAGCTATGTATATTCAGGCATTGGCCAATAGATTAGTGAGATTTGATATTTCGTAGATGGGCAGAGTCATTGCTTGCGTTGTTTCTCAGTTGTCCTTGTTTGAGTGAATTAAGGCTCACCGGTATGATGGTCCTCACTTGCTCGTCCTTAGGGACACGACACACCACAGTGACACTAAAGATGTGACTATTAGTGATGATGGCATGTTGTAGATTAAGGGCTAAGTTTAATTTCCCAATGTCGATGGCTTGAGAGAGTTGATTCTTGAGGAGGTGCATCGTTCATGATATTTTATTCATCCGGGTACTACAAAGTCAGCATTATTGGTGGAGGGTGAAAAAAGACATTGTTGGGCACGTTTCTAGGTGTTTGAATAGCTAACATGTCAATTATGAGCATCAGAGACTAGGTGATTTTCTTCAGAATGTTGATATACAAAATGGGAGCGCATCACTATGGACTTTTTGGTAGAATTTCCATCTACTTTGAGGAAGTTTGATGCCATTTGGGTTATTGTTGATCGATTGACTAAATCGGTGCATTTCATTCCGGTCATGACTTCTTACACTTCAGAGTTGTTGGCTAGGATCTAAATTAGGGAAATTATTTGCCTGCACAGTGTACCGGTTTCTATCAGACCATGACACTCAATTTACTTTTCACTTTTGGAGGGCGATCCAATGTGAGTTGGACACGCAAGTGGAGTTGTCTACTGCATTTGACTCTCATATGTGCGGGCATTCCGAGCTGACCATTCAGATCCTTGAGGATATGTTAAGGGGATGCACTATTGATTTTGGAGGTCAGTGGGACCAATTTCTACCACTATCCGAGTATGCCTACAACAACATCTACTGGTCTAGTATACAGAGGGTTCCATATGAGGCCTTATATGGGCGACGATGTCGTCCTCTGATTGGTTGGTTTGAGCCCGGTGAGCCTAGGTTATTAGGCATAGACTTGGATCGTGGTGCTTTAGAAAAGGTCAAATTTATTCAAGAGAGCCTTTGCACGGCTCAGTCAAAGTAGAAGAATTATGCTGATCGGAGAGTTCGTGATGTGGCTTTCGTAGAGGGCGAGAAGGTTTATCTTCGGGTTTTACTTACGAAAGGCGTGATGAGATTTGGGAAGAAGGTTAAGTTCATCATGTGGTTTATTTGTCTTTTTGAGGTGTTGGAGAGACTCGGCAAGGTTGCTTACAGACTTGTTTTTCCTCCTAGTCTTTCAAGGGTTTATCCGGTATTCCATGTTTCTATGCTACGGAAGTATCAGGAAGATAAGTCACATGTTTCGGACTTCAACAGTGTATTTGGATGATAATATAGCTTATGTGGATGAGCTAGTGGTCAAAGGAGATTGATTTAGTGGAAGTGCAATAGAGAGGCCAACTAGTCTGGGAGGCGACTTCGGAGACCGAGCATGATATGTAGAGCAAATATCCCCATCTCTTTGGCACTTCAGGTATGATTATAGGCCCGCCTGAGAATGAAGTTGTTTAAGATGGGGAGAATGTAACGACCCAACCGGTCATTTTGTATATTTGAGTCCTGTTTCCTCGCTTGATGTTTCCCATATGCTTGATTGTTATTTTAGGACTTGCAAGGATGATTGGATTGGTTCTAGGAAGGTTTTAGAGTGAATTGGACTATTAAGGTTTGACTTTTATGTAAACAAACTCAGATTCGTGATTTGATAATTATAGTAGGTTCGTATAGTAATTCTTGACTTAGGTGTACGTTCGAATTTGGAGGGTCCATCGATGTTTGGCGCTATTTGTTGAAAGTAGGTAAATTGAAGGTTTGGAGAATTTTTAAGTTTGGCCTTGCGTTGACTTTGATGCTATCATGTTTGGATTTTAGTTCCGCGACTCGGAATAGGTTCATTTGGTCATTTGCGACTCGTGTGCAAAGTTTAATTGTAACCTGGATTGGCTAGGCTTGAATCGAATTTTTGGTTTGAAGTTTGAAGGTTCTTGAACTTAAGAGAAATTCAACTTGTATTGTTGTTTTTGATTTGTTGATGTGATATTATCATATGTGTTTGGAGGCTTTGGATAGGTCCAGGTACTATTTATCATACGGGTGACTTTCGGACCACCCAGAGCATTTTTGGAAGTTGCAAATTTTTGCTGGTGTCAAGTTATTCATCACGATCACAGAGGTGGCATCATGATAGCGGAGTGTATTTTTGCATTGATGGGAGATTGTTCTTTGCATTCACGATAGTAGGGTCACGTTCGCGATTGGTGTGGTAGATTGGCCTTCATGTTCGTGACTTGGTGATTGTGTTCGCATAGTTGTAAGGTAGGCTGGGGTTTAGATGGTACTATGCTTTCGCGATAGAGGTTGGTGGATCGCGTTCGCGTAGGACTGGGGAGACTGTGTTTCGTGTTCCTGAGAGTGAAGCCGTGTTCATGAAGGGTTACTTCTGGATTGTTGCTTTTTGTGCTTCGCGAACACAAGGCACATGCTGCGTTCATGAAGGGTGGTGTTGGGCAAACTATATGAAATTATAATATTGAGATTTTATCTCATTCTCTTATATTTTTTAACCGTAGACTTGGAGAGGGGCGATTATTGAAGGATACCTTTATACAAGACTTTGTGGTAAGTGATTTTTCTACTTATTTTTGGTATTATTTCAAGAATTTACATGGATTATTAACACCTAAAATATAGAATTTTGAGGGAAATTTGGGGATTTTTCTTTCAACTTAATATAGTAAAATTAATGATTTGAAGGTCTATTTGGACGTGGTTTAAATATAATCACATAGTTGGACTCATGGTGTTATGGGTAGTCGGGATCTACCACTTGACTCAGGTTTTGACCATGTGAGCCCCAGCTGACTTTTGTTAACTTATGGGAATTTAATTAAGATTGAAGATTTATTGTTTGAAATTTTTTTCTATGGATTTTTTTGACGTTATTGAGTTATTTTTTACTAGATTCGAGCCAGTCGGAGGTGGTTTCTAAAGGAAAGGAGATTTTAGAGTGTTGATTTGGCTCGTTTGAGGTAAGTATCTTGCCTAATCGTGTGCGAGGTAATAACTCTTAGGATTGGACCTTACTTGTCTAATTGTAATGTATTTAAAGTGGCGTATATACGAGGTGATGCGCATATATGAGGGTGCTATGTATGAAAAATGACCGGATTAGACTTTAGACTTCTACCATGCCTTGATTCGATTGTGTGCTCTCTTCGATACATATGTAATTCTTTGTATGATTACGGGAGCTTATCATTTCATGCTAGATATCATGTTTAGGATTATTATCTCCTAATTAACCAAAATAGACATATGTGGAATCATTGCTAAATTGATTTACCGTAGTCATATCTTATATCTTGAGTGTCACGACCCCAAATCCTAAGCCGGCCGTGATGGCGCCTATCATGGAACTAGGCTAGCCAACCATTACAGACTATCATAATATTTCATAATTTCCAAGACTAGTAGATTAAAATAGCAAAATGAGATAAACAATTATACACTACCCCAAAACCTGGAGCCAGCTGTCATGAGCATCTAGGACTATAAATACGATGTACAATAAGGTGACTTGCTACTACAAAAGGCTGAAGTACAAAATACAAAACTATGAACTGAGGAAAGGAAAGGAGGTGAGTTGGGGACGCTGAGCAGCTACCTCGATCCTCGAACAAACTCCAAGCACGTCCGAAAATTGACTAGTGAAATGGTCCGGTACCTGGACCTGCACACAGAGGTGCAGGGGGTAACGTGAGTACGCCAACTCAGTAAGTAATCAAAGTAACTAAGAACTTGAGTGCAGTGACGAGCATTTATAAATCATGTAAATCCATATAATAAGTAATAGTGAAAATAAATAAATCAAGTCAGGAATCTACATTCCGAATATTTCATAAAACTCCAGTTTTCCATATAAAATCTCGTATAAAAATATTTATCCAACATTATCATAAGAGGCTCAGTATAAATAAGAGTGAAAACAATAGTTTCAAAAATATATCCCCTCGGGCACAGTATCACTCACAAATAAAACCTCTTGGGCAAGCCTCTCAGTCACTCGTGACTCCACTATCAGTATCTCATGCTCACACTAAACACTTGTACTCAAAAAGTACCATAAATACACACAACTACTGCGGCGGGAAGCCCGATCCAATATATATATATATATATATATATATATATATATATATATATATATATATATATATATATATATATATATATATATATATATATATATATATACGTGCAACCCGATTCATATATAACGTATATTGTTGTGGCGTGCAACCCGATCTATATATAACATATATTGCTGATCCATGTATAACGTATATTGTTGTAGCGTGCAACCCGACCCATATGTAATATATAATATATACATTGCTGCAGCGTGCAACCCGATCCATAACTATCCTCACATGCTCAGCTCTTGGCCTCACTTAGTCATCCTCACAAGCCACTCGGGCAACCCATCTCGACTCACGGGACTCATCCCCAAATACCTCTCAGAGTCTCAAAATAGTGTGATAATAGTGAAAAATAACAACTAGTAGAAAACATGAGGTTCACAATTGTTCTATCAGAATAGTGTGAGAATAGTGTAAAAGCACCTCTGAGGGTCTAAACAGGTCGGCACAAGGCCCCAAACGCTCGTCAATCGAATACGCGGCTTAATAGTCGCTACGGGACGGACCAAGTCATAATCCTTATCGGTTCACGACCACACGCTCGTCACCTAGCATGTGTGTCACCTTATTTACCAAAAAAATATAAAATACCGGGGTTTCATACCCTTAGGTTTAGAGTTACAATCATTACTTACCTTAAAAGAGCCCAAAAACTACACCGCGATGCTCTTGCCCCTTGAATTGGCTCCCAAATGCTCCGAGTCTATCACAAATCAGATCAATAACATCAAAATATGCTAGGGAGATGAACCCCAATCGAAAACTATCAAAAGTAGGCACCATTCCTGAAATTGGCCAAACCCGAGCCCCGGGCCCACGTCTCGGAATTCGATAAAAATCACAAAACTAGAATCCCCATTCCCTCATGAGTCTAAGGTTGGGAAGTTTAAGGTTTGGAAGGTTGATAGGGTTGACCGAGGGTTGGCTTTGTTGAATTCGGGTTGGGATAACGGTTCCGAGAGTGGGAATAGGTCTGTTGTGGAATTTGGGATTTGCGTAAAAAAAATTAGGTCATACCGAGTTGATTTGATATCATTCAACATGAGTTTTGGAAGTTGAAATTTCATTAGTTCATTAGGTTTGAATTGAGGTGTGATTAATAATTTCGATGTTATTTTGTGTGATTTGAAGCCTTTCGTGTTATGTTTTGAGATTGGTTGAGATTTTGCGGCTTAGCTCATTCTACACTATTTTTGAGATAGACTCCATAGAGGCGACTTTTGGAGAGCAATCTTTTAACAACTTCATAGGTTGGTAACCTTAACTTATATCATTAAATCTCCATTATTTTTTCCAGGAATTTTCACAATCAAATAGATTTCATAGAGTAGAAAGTAGGGTTTTGGGTAGAAATTAGGGATTCTATAAAATTGAGATTAAGACCCCAAATTGAGGCCGGAGCTGGAAACCAATCACATATTTGGACTGGAACGTGAATGGGTGACCGACATTTGATCATAATTTCGAATTTCGACCACATGGGACGGGGATATTTAACGACCCAGCTAGTCATTGAGTATTTTAGCCTCATTTCCTCCATTTGATTCTTTCATTATGTTTATTTGTGATTTCGTTACTTCGGGTCCTTCCGGTGAGTTTTGAGGTGGTCAGAGACAACAATACCCGAGGTATCTAGCCCAGCCATCGGCTAGCGCACGCCCTCAGTTTGCGCGTAAGAGATTTGATCATTCCACATATTCAGGGCTTGGTCAAAATTCCAGGGCCTCAAGTTCTCATTATAGGACTGAGTCAAGACATACAAGGCCGCCCTTGACACGATGTGCTCAGTGTGGTAAGCAGTATGTCGGGTAGTGATGTATGGGGTTTGGTGTTTGTTATACTTGTTGTTATTCAGGCCACGTTATGAAGGATTGTCCAACAAGAGGTGATATAAGCATAGTTAGCCAGCGGGATAAATAGCTGGTTTGTCATCATCAGTTCGCCCTCTGGGCAAGGTTCACAAGCACCAATTGATCGTGGTAGAGGCAGAGATGGAACATCTAGCTCGAGTGGTCCTCAAAACCGCATTTATGTATTAACATGTCGATAGGATCCAGAGTAGTCACCTGATGTTGTTACAGGTATATTATCAGTCTCCTCATATGATGTATATGCATTGATTGACCCATGTTCCACCTTATCATATGTCACTCCGTTGGTTGCTAGTATGTTTGGAATAAAACCTAAGTTGGTTAAACCTTTTCAAGTGTCCACACCTGTTGGGGATCCAGTGATAGCTAGGCGGGTATATAGAGATTGTATAGTAGTAGTTCATGGTCGATCTACAATAGCAGACCTAATCGAGTTAGATATGGTAGAATTTGATGTTATAATGGGTATGGATTGGTTGACTTCTTGTTATGCCATCCTTGATTGTAGATCAAAGATGGCCCGACACCAATTCCCAGAGGAGCCTATTTTGGAATGGAAAGGTAATACGGAGAGGTAGGTTTATTTCCTATCTCAAGGCAAGAAAGATGATCAAGAAGGGCTATACTTATCACTTAGTTCGGGTACAGGATGTGAAAGTAGATTCATCAACCATTCAATCTATCCCTATGGTTAATGAGTTTCCCGATGTTTTTCTTGATGAGCTTCCGGATCTTCCGCCAGAGCGAGAAATTGAGTTTTCTATTGACTTATTACCAGATACTCAACCAATATCTATTCCTCCCTATAGAATAGAACCAGCAGAGCTGAGAGAGTTGAAGGAACAACTAAGGGAATTTCTTGAAAAAGACTTTGTTAGAACTACTACATCACCTTGGGGAGCACCTGTGTTATTTGTGAGGAAGAAAGATGGTTCCATGCGGATGTATATTGATTATAGACAGTTGAATAAGGTGATGATCTAGAATAAGTACCCGCTTGTTAGTTAATCCATGTAGGCTCGAGAATGAGATTATTTTTGAGGTTATAAGTATTTATGCTATTTATAACATGTAGTAAGTAAGTACCGAAAAAGGTTAGAGGGTAAACAAATCAAAGAAGATGAGTTTTGTTGAAGGTTGTCAATTTGGGATAAAATGCGGTCCAAGATATAATACCCTGTATTTATGGACTAGTGTCATACAACGTACCACATAACCATGATAGTAAGGTATATAATGTGTGTTAAAAAAATTAATATTTGAAGTAATTTAAGATAATTCTTAATTATGTAGATAATTGATTAATTATTGATTTTTAATGGGAGATTAGCATGTAATTGGAAATTGGTGGATAAAATTGGTGGAAACATTACCCCAACGTGGAAGCAAGGGGTTTAAATTGCTAAGACTAAACAATGAATCTTGGCTTGAGCGGCTAGGTGTCACATTTAGGGGAAATTGGTAAAGTAATCTTTATCAAGTGGGGCCCACAACCACAATGATAAATGGATTATCTAATTCACTAAATAAAGATGCTTATACTATAAAGTTACAGATGTAGCTTCAAAAGTTCTTATGAACCCACAATTATAAGAGATTTTCCCTACATCATTAAGTGTGATGTTATGGTTGCTAGGTAACAGATGAATTCTCAAAATGAATTCATATGAAACTTCATAGTACGTTAGCAGCGTGAGATTGTGATTGTAAGGGACTAAGGTGCAATCTTTCTCAAGAATATCATACAGATTTTTCCCTAATTCGATATCCTTGTTACATGTTTAGTCGCGATTGACGTGTGTTAAAGGGATTGTCAAGAGAATTGACTCAGGTATGTTAAGGCTATACCTTCATTCCTTTTGGCATGATCCATATGATACAAATGAAACGAGCAAATGCGAATCTTTCATAAATAACTCTATTCATAGAAGTGTTTGAGGTGCATATGTTCTTGCTGCCCCATGTGTCTTATTATTATATCTTATGTTTATGGGTCTCAGAAAAATACGTAGCTGATAAATTTTATCCGAAAGGCATATTGATCTTATGATATTCGGAGAAATCTTATAAACTTACTTCTTATGCATTTCATTCATTTATGCATGTACATTGACCCATGACTAGATGGCGTTATATACGTGTATATTATATGTATATGGGATATGGGAAAAGGTTACGACGTTATATAGGCACCACCACTTGATCAGTTAGTATATGTTGATAATTTCACCCACAGAGACCGATATGATATGACGGGATACCCTCAAAGGCTTGATGATATTATGTATACATATACCTATGCACGATACGACATTTATATGCACATGCATGACTTATAAATATTTTAGGGTCGCAAAGTTATTTAGACTTACAGGATGACTCTTTTACTCCACGTTTCTTTTATTTCTTCTATGTACTGATTTTCATGCCTTACAGATTCGATACATTTTTCGTACTGACGCCCCTATTTATAGGGGCCTGCGTTTCATGCCTGCAGGTGCAGGTAGACAGGCTGACGGTCCCCCTTCTTAGGATCCTTGATCAATGAGAGTTGATGTGGTCCACTTGATCAGGAGATGTTATTAGTTTTGGTACACTATTTTTGTATGTAGATATGGTACGACGGGGCCCAACCCCATCCTTTATACTATTGTACGCTCTTTTAGAGGTCCGTAGACAGTCATGTATAGTTAGATAGTATGTGACCTTGTCGGCTTCTAGTTTTGGATATATAGTTGTCTATAATAGCTTTGTCGGCTCGCCCTACCATATTCCACATGTATATGTATATATGTCTTTTGGACATGTTTTCCTTACGTGTTTTATTCACGTAATTCAACCATTTAATGACGGATGTTATTGATGACTTACCCTTAATTCATGTTTATATTTTAGACGCATGCCTAGGGGTGTTTGAGAGGTAGGACTCGTGCACTCGTCATGGCCCATCAGTTTGGGTCGTGACAGATATATTCATTACATAAATTATTTGTCTAGTGAGAAATAAACGACTTGAACCTCATCAATATTCCATCGAGGTTAGTCTTGAGAGTACCTATTGTGGTTTACTCATACTAAGTTTCTCTACATTTTGTGTAGATCCAAGTACTTCAGACTGGACTGATCGATAGTGAGGAATTTCATAGAGATATTCTCGCGCATTCATTTAGGGCTCGTGACTATGTACTACCTAGATCTGGGGACTTATGTTGAGTATTGCCGCTATGGAAGATATTACTTGTTGACATTCAATTTTGTCCCTCCTTTCTTCCGAACTATTTATTTAAGCTTCTAATACCACTAATAATGTAAGAATAGTTATTTTACCATTTTTAGCACAAACTAGACCTAATTATTATTATTACTATTTACTTACATTTTTTGCAATAACTTTTAAATATTACGAGATTATATTTAATAAATCTTGCGGCATTTTACAATTATTATTTTATTTAAACGTTAGTAATTATTATTAGGTATAATAAATAAGTTAGTTACTTGCTTATTTTTAACATTAATATTATATTGATGTTGATTATTAGAAGCCCAAAGAATTTGAAAAGAAGAAGGGAAATTCGATCTAGTTAATAGCCCAATATTTTTCTCTAGTAGCCCAAACACCCCACCGAGTTCCATGCCAGCCAAAATCGGCCCAAATTCGCCCAACCAGCAACCTAACTTTAGCCCAACTATAGAATACTCTTGAACCCCATCAAACTACGTCATTTTGATAAATAGTCCAAACTTAATCTCGGTCGTATAAACTCCTAATCCAATGGCTGAAATTCCTAAAACAATTAGGGTTTTAATTTTGCCATTCTCTCTCCTAAACACACAAAATAGAAGCTTCTTCTCCTCCCTTTCCTCTTCTTCACAAAATTCCATCCTTGCTCAGCCATGGCAGAACTTGCATTTACTATTTTTAACAAGAAGCTCTGCACCTTAATAAATTTTCTGCAACAGCAACATTCAAATTTCAAACTTTCAATAGCTTTCACTCAATTTTGAAATCCCGCCCAAACTAAGAACCCTAGAAATCAGCCTATAAATACTCGTTTCGGACAAGGTTTTAGGCGCCATGGAACCTCCCCTAAAATCTTGAGTTTCAGCCGCCTCATTTAACTAAAGTTGAGGGATTTTTTGGCTGCCTCTTTTTCTAAGATCTGGTCCACTATTTTCTCTCCCTCTAAAGATAATTTGTTCAAGTTTCTTCTTCATCTGTGTTTAGTTTCGAGCCATAGCGGATAAGTACTCCTCATTCTTGCTCGTAGAAGTTAAGGTAGCGGGTTCGAGGTTGGAGTTCGATAGTGCACCTAAGACCCCGCCTCAGTTCGATGCCCTGCAACATGTCTGTATATTCTTCTCTTTGCTCTCGTTTTCCTCTTTTTGTTAGAGCATGTTCATACTTGATGTGTGCTTGTTTTAAGTGCTGTTAGTTTCTATTAAGCTTTCACGTTTCGAGACCACAAACGTAGGTGTTCAACCTTATGTCTGTTTAATATAATGGAATGATTATATACTTAAACAGTTATTAAAAATAATGTTTTATTAAGAAGATTATATTCTTGCGCGTATTCTTTGAAACATACTTGACTGATATTTAATAAAATGCTTACATGAAATTACCCTATTTTTCTTTGTGTACTTCTCTGTTAGATGTCTTAATTTAGGTAAGAGTTTTTTTTTATAAAAATTATGTACGTAAGAAAAGATTCATTACTAATTGTGATTTAGAACACTTTCACTTAGACATTATGCTTAAGATTTCTAACACTTCGTTTAAAATAGATTTAGCTAAATGAACACCATAGACAACATGTCCATAGGAACTTATTTTGATTCACTGTCCAAAAAAAGAGGCAAAAATGAAATTCTTTTCTTCATCGCTGCCGTAAGTGTTGGTGAATGAATATAGGTGATTTGTTCATTACATTAAGAAGATAACACTTGAACAATAATTTGCTGCTTATGCATTGAAAAAACCATACCTCTATTAGAGTTGGAATACATTTACCATTTTTATTTTTTTCAAGAGATTCAGGGACCATGAGTTTGGATTCTCTTTTATTAAAGGTTTGGATATCATGCCTATAAGGATTAAGTGGCTTTTCCTAAAACTGATTTAGTAGAATACATTTAGGATTTCTCTGGTTATATTTTGTGTGAGCCATGTTAGATTTCGCTAAGACGAACCTTTTAAATGCTTTTTTGTAACTCCGATCGAGTTCAAAATGAAGTAGTAACTTTCCTTGATTTGTCTCTTTGTCATAAATAGATTTAGATGATTGTTGTGACAATATGATACACAATGATTTAGGATTTCCCTTGTAAGTGTTAAAATTTTTTAAATGCTGCATATAATAAAGATTAAAATATTTATTGCAACAAGTATTGACTGTTCGGTCTCACATTTTATTATCATGAAAGGATGCCTTTGACATTTTGAAGTCAACCTGTATCTCTTGATTTGTAAAGTTAGAATGAATTGAAAGGGCGCATCTTGATTAAGCTCTACTTGGAAAATATGTCCACAACTTAGGATTATAAAATCGGTAGCATAGTTTAGCTCTTTGAATTATTATTTGTTTTCATCACAAGCTAATCGTTTGATTGACATTCTGGTTCTTGTCTAAATTATTGTGTGTTAGTTTGCGAATTCTCTATTCTAATTCTTGTTTACTTTTTCTATTGTTTTGCATATGCACTTGGACTAAACTAGGAGTCTTAATACAAGACTTTCCTCTTACCTGAGCATGGAGTCAATATACAACATATCATCCTTAGAATGCACCAAACAACAAGAAAATAAGCGAAGCGCTTGGGAGCCTATAGCGTCTTTCTTATTTCTTTTCTTCTTTTGCCGTTCATTTTTTGTTTAGTTTTTATGATCATTGATTTATTTGTGTATTTTGGTTCAAGGTTGAGATTTTATAACATTTGGGAGTCGACAGTTAAGTTAAACTAATTTTGGAGCTCACTAGTTTAAACTTTGTGTCCAATTTCTTAGTTCATTAAACATGGTTATTTTGCTTAAAACTTTTTTTTTTGGAGTAATCTTTGGCTGTCTAAAATGTGCCCTTTTTCCTGTAAGTTTAAAACTGAAGGTCCACATTTTTAAAAGAGAAGAACGTGACTTTTATCATTCTTAATAAGCAATAAACCTTTTATAAGAAGTAATTGTGTGCTTGTCTTTCATAGATTTCTATTAAAGAAAATTTAATCTTTTCGTTTGAGTGCAAGTCTCGCTTAAAAAACTGGATTTGGAATTATCCCTTTGAAATAATAGAAAATCAGTGTTTTTCTTCATATTGAGCATGTTCCACTTCTTTCAAATATGTGAACACTAAAGCTATTTTAGACACCGTCTTTAAAAGAAGTTTTGCAAGTTCGAGTTCTTAAATCTCCTTTCTCGTCTCCTCCGATTCCGATATCTCATTATTGCTTTAAGCAATATATATATA